>CM055107.1:11153027-11257009 GCA_029204225.1 Diphasiastrum complanatum | reverse complement strand
ACGTATATGTGTGTTTTCTTTACAATGTTAATACACATTTCAAATGAATTTCAATGAGTTTCTATAAACTTATTTAAGTGTTTTTCACTATTTTGCGGTTGCATTTAAAATGAGCACCTTCATCTATAAATTACAAAATATGATCTTGTATTGTTTTTGACATGTCATAGTCCGTCAAAGTTCGTTCTATACTCTTATAATTTTGCAATGTGGATGTTAAGGCCCTTTATTAAAAATTGGGATAAGAGTAGTTTCTTTCATTTAAGACTTGTAAGTGTGTAAGATCTATTGAAGCTGGAGAAGAATATTTGTGATGTTGTAGTTATTTTGACAACAATAAATAAAAATTCCTAGATTTATTTGAATTTTTTCCATGGGAGTACAACATTGAAGCTGCCAATTAAAGAACCACTTGTAGCTTTACTTCCGGAGATAATTTGCCATAATCAAGAACATGAGTTTTTTCACAAGATGGGATTATCAAGACATTGTTTAATTAGAACCAGAGATGCATGTACGGGGCTTTGGCCATTTTTGTGCCCGCGTTCGGTGCCTGGGCGCAAGTTTGGGCGTGTCCATGTTTTTTTTTTAAACAAAAAATACACTAATTATTTTTTTATAAAAAAATTGTTTGCCCACATCCGGACGTGCCCACCCTCGGACGCACCCCGTCGGGCGTGGATGCATGTGCCCAGAAGCGCGTCCGCGCCCAAGGTTCTCTACCTTAGATTAGAACACTGATTCCTCGTCATTTTTTAAGGGAGTAATGCTTTAGTAATAGAGTGAGTGACAACGAAAACTTTTTAAAAAGTAGAAAAAGACGTGACATTTTTCTGGCACCTTTCTTGAATGAAAACTTAGATCAATGTCTCACTCGAACATGCAACAAACATGGCCAGACCAATAGATGTGTGTAGACCAAAGGCAAACCAAGATGATGCTGATATGAATAGATTTTTCATGTGGGCAGAATTTGCTCTTCCTCAGACCTCCTCAATCTCTAGAGCCACATAAAATCTCGTTATTGAATCCTCCACGACGCCATATTTTCTAGAGACATTGGTGAGGCATCAATGCCATATTTCTCGCGGCATTGATGAAGGCATTGGTGCCATATTTTTCCACGACATCAATGCTATATTTTTTAGCAGCACCGATTGGGCATTGATGCCACTTTCCTGGGCATCCACACACACAGGAGATAATTTCCAGTTCTCAGTTTTATTGACCACTAGATAGAGCTAAGATTTGCTTATGGGATTATGTTTTTGGCTCCCCAACGACGTGGTGCTCCGGGTAGCCAAGAAAAAAAATAAATGTGTGGCTATGAGGGCGCCAAGCTCAAAACGCACAAGTACCTCCAAGATACGTATTAGATATCCTTCAGGAGGAGGTTGGCTACCAGTGGTAGCACGCTGAGCCGTGAAAGCAACGAAACCTACTACAAAGGAATGAAAGATACATGACATAGCAGTTGTAGATGAATGACTTAGATGAAACTTTTTTGTGAGGCTCTGCTATGGCCTATAATCAGGCTCTTTCTAATCGACCACAACAAGTCACTTATATGTTTTTTCCCTTCACAAATGCTAAGATGGAGAAAACCCCCAGAGAGCTAGAAATCATGATGTCGGCTTTGATCCATAGTTAAGTGTTGGGCCTCCTCCCTATACATACACATGTAGTATTAGGGCAGGTCAGGTAATTTGTGCTCCTCCCTTGACAGCATGGTATATATAACTCTCTCTCTCTCTCTCTCTCTCTCTCTCTCTCTCTCTCTCTCTCTCTCTCTCTCTCTCTCTCTCTCTCTCTCCTCTCTCTCTCTCTCTCTCTCTCTCACTCTCTCTCTCTCTCAACTGACATTCTCTGGACTTTTTGCATACACAGACAAAAATTCCTAAATTACACAGTGCGCTGATCCCCAGCCCGCTGTAGAAAACTTGTGAAAGAAATTCTCCCAGCTCCCACGTTTTCTGAACACATCACCGCTTTGCATGCAGCGCTGTTGATAGGGCACCAGCTGTTACTCTCTAGTTGATTTTTCAAAGTAGAAAGATGCAACATGCTGGTCTGTAACACGGCTGGCCAAACATTGTTAAAAACCCTACACATTTATCACCAATCACATTGTCGGATTCACATTTTGTCCATCACAGCGTACATTCTCTCTATCTCTCTTCTTTTGGCTGCTGGCGATGGCGCATTAGGAGCAATTCATGCACACGCACCACCATCGCCATTTCTCGCCAGTCTCCTTCGATCTTCCTCGCACCGCCATCGAAGAAGCTTACTGGCACGTTGCCCACTGTAACCCCCCGCGCCAATGGGAAGCTGGCACGTGTGTGTGGGGCCAGAATGGGCTGATCGGGGCAAGTTTTGGACGTGGAGTGCAGGCCACGGGTCTGGAGGGGGCTGGAAGGCGGAGGCGGGCCAAATACAGCATCCATCAACTACCAACTGCTGCACCCGGCCTCCTCTTCACTGAAGTGCTACTGCTATTTCGTTGCTCATTGCTCATCACTGTCACTGCTCCTCTCGCTACTCATTCGCTCCTCTTCAATGCTCACTCATTGTTGTTGTGGTGTGATCCTCCGTAGCATCCTCTCAGCTCCTGAGCCTGTATGAGTTTGCAGCTCTGGTCAAGCTATATACATCCTTTGAATTATAGCCTCCTTTATGCCCACGTTTTGCTGCCATATTCCTCAACTTTGAGCGGTGGTGGATTGGTTCTTCTCATTAGTGGCAGAACTCTGATGGAAAAGTGGGTTCATGGATGATTCTATGGGAGCTTGATGCTGGCAAATACTTTGGAGCTACTGTAACAAGTAAATATTCATATTTTTTTAGCTTATTTTAAGTTCACCTTCTAATTATTTCAGGTTTACCTTTTTTTTTGAGCTTGGAACTGTCTTTCTATTCTCAATCATTGTTATTTATTTGAGCTGTATATTTGGTGCATATCATAAAAATGTTAGCTGTATATTTTGGCAGCTGATTTTACCATAGAGCATCTCAAGCTCCAACAACATTAAGTTCATATGTTGTTTCCTGGACTTTATAAATATAGTTATGGCCAACATCTTTGAACAATATGGCAAATGGAAAAAAGCAAAAGTGCTTTGAAGCATTCAGCATCTAACAGTGCAAAAATAAGTTGGTATTTGTTTGAAATAATAGACTGTTGGTTCTTCATGAAATTTGGCTTTAGAGATCTTTTGTTCAAGAATCTCTCCACCATAGCATATTAACTTCTTGAGATTTGGGAAAAAAAAAAGCTCACCAAAATTATTTCACGTGATAAAATCTCAAGAAATTGCAGACTACAACCTCACACAAACCACCAACACTAAAAACTGGGCTGCCAATGCATGCGAATAAACTATCTGCTCTAATAACACCTGTGTATCTTGCATCTGCCTTCAAGAAGTGTATAAAAGGTTGTTCTTTACGTACAAAATTTTCTTGGGAAACACTCCTTTAAAAGTACATCCAAATGTACGAAACGTAGGTATTGCTGGCTCTCACCATGACCAAAATATGAAAAAACAACTAGGAGGTTGCAATATATTATTTTGTTGGCTCAAAATACGAGCTTATCTTCTCAGCAAATTGCTTTAGATTTAAAAAGAAGGAGATGATGAGGATATATTATCTTTGAGACTTATTTGACTTCTTTCCCTTTGAAAGACCCAGCTTCTGAGAAGTAAAGGGAACATCTCAAGATCAAAACTTTACTCAGCAAGATATCCTTATGAGCAAATCAAATTTCTTATTTTCAGCCATTCAAATCCACAACGATGAGGGGAGTAACATCATCTAAAGCTTGGATTTCAATGCTCATAAGAATTTGGAGTATGCGAGCATTCAAATAAAATTCAACTATACAATTGTATTGTATGGAAACCAATTAAATCTTAAGAACAATTGCATTCAATCCTTTGCAAAGACATTGAGATATATGTTATTTTGAAGACTACAGTATACAATGCTTTGTAGAAAATAATTCCACTACGTTGTTGCCATTACTACTATCTATGGCTTCACTAAGATTGACTGATTACTCGATCCTCATTCACACTATGAGGACATATCACGTGTTTACATGAATGAATTTCAATTATGCTCAGAACTCGAAGACTAATATTTCCCTGCATTCCTAGGTGTTTATTTTTGTTCAAACAATGGATTAGATTCCAAAATTTCATGTTAACATTTCTTTTATATTTTGAACTTGATCTCACTAAACCGTGAGGCTAGATTTTCACCATTCTCGGTGGGCATACCAGTTTTGGTTTTGCACGTTGTCTTGAATTCTTGTTCCAAAGAACTTGAAAATGGCTACCTTTGGAACTGAAATTCAATGAGCATGGGTGATATCCAATATCAATTGGGTTTTTCCTCAAAGGGGAAAAGACTAGGATCCTCTTCAGAGATTGGCAACAAGTTGGATTAAGCCATAATCCTAGTGGATGGGAAGCAAAGTGTTGGAAATGCTTTTTGTCTGAGAACTCTACTCTAAGTCCAGTCAGCTGATTTTATAAGTGGAGGGGAACTATCACACACACCTCTCTCTTGGGGCAAATTTTGAAGGAAAGTTGATCAAAACGGGAGCAAATTCAAGGTGACCTAGCCATACTCACACGAGGAGACTGACGAACTTTGGACCTAATAAGTTGACCAGTTTTTTGTTGTGGAAAGAAAAGCTTGTTATAGGCTTTCTCTGGACCAACAATGATGAGGAGACATAATGAGTACGTTGACTTGTGTTACGTGTAAAGCAACTGATCAACAAAGGAACTGTGAAAGTTGAGTCTTGCACGAGAGACTTGGTACTTCGAACGGACGCTAAGGGATAGTTCGTATTGAAATCGGACTAGTGCAAACTTTGGGTGCATGTGTCTGATTCAAAGAGAGCTACTTGAAGCCAAGCTAGATGGACACTTCTTGTTTTGACTGTGAGGCAACTGACCAGTGATGAAATTGTGAAAGTCAAGTTTTGTGCGAGGACGGACATGGTGCTTCGAACGAACGTGAAGAGATAGTTCGTATGCGGATCAAACTGGTGCGACCCCCTGGCTCTCCACGAGGTCAATGGTTACATTTGGGCTGATTCAAAGACAGCTACTTCAAGCTAAGTGAGAGGTGTGTTGCAGAGTACTCAATCTTTGCCTACCTTAAAGAGCCAAAAAGAAAAAGTATTAAGATCCGGGACAAGGAGAGAAATCAAGGTGCAAAAGCATCAAGGCACGGAGTGGACCATAAAGTGGACAATAAATGATAAATCCTTTGGCTCAGGGAGCTCTAATACTTGTGCGGAACTAATCAAATCTGGAGCTCAAGGAGCTCAACACAAAGTGCATCAAAAGGACAAATCAGGAGCTCAAAGGAGTTCCAAAGTCAAAAGTTAGAAGCGACAGGGGCGAATATTTCACATAAAGGCCTCTGTCACGAGTCAATAAGGTTCTTGGATTTTACGTAAGTGATATAAAATCTACGCTTTTCCCAGACAAAGTGATAATTTCAAGTTATGTAATTTTTCAATACAAGGGGCTGAGCCTTCGACTTGTGGTGTGCCAATTACCATGTTGATAAACAGTGGCCAGTAAGCTTAAATGTATAGTTAGTTTTAATTGGGAGACACATTTACTTTAATCTGCCATCTGATGAGGACATCAGATTTTATAAAAGTGGGGTGGATGTTGTAAAGCTACCTTTACAAGCTTTACTTTCGGCGCCACTGGTGCCAGCATTGCTCCCGGCGCCAGCAGCGCCACTGCTGCTCCCGGTGCCACTGTGACCAGAATCTAGCCGGCGCCAAGTTCCTATGGCTTAAAATCTTTGATTGGTTCTAGCAAAGTCCATAGAGCTGAGATCGATGTGCAATCACCTCACACGATCTAGACATGATTAAAGGAAGCCTGGGGATCGATAAATTCTAGAGAGAGAAAATGACTTTCCAGAGAGAGAAAACGTGCTTTACCAACCTGGGTAGAGTACTTGGTATGAGGGGAGGTGGCAAATCCCACCAATACTATGGGGGAGTGCGAGTTGCGACTCAGGGCGAGCTCCAGCCAAGTCTTAGCCTCCCTTGCTGGAATGTTGTGCTGGCGCCTGCCTTGGCATGCCAGCGCTCCGAAGACTAGGGCCGATCACACACTTGAAATTTAACCTTCTCAGATTTATCAATAAAGTGGGATTTTTTTCAAACTGACTCTGATTACCTTCTGGGTTTCAATGTTCGGTAAAAGCGCCAGTTGTAAGGCCGCTTCAAACTTTTTAATCTGGCACGCAACTGAGGGTTGTATCTCGGGACGCCAGTGGTATGCCATCAGGACCATTCGGTCCGTGGCGCTAGTGGTATGCTATCTGGACCATTTGGTCCAGGAACTGGTTGTCTCCATATCTGTCGCGGCTTGTGGTTCTGAGTGTTCCTTGCATGAACGTGAATGGGTTAAGCTCTTGGGGAACCAGCTCTAACCTGTCGGCTGAGTTGGATGGCTTGCTTGGGTGGAAGTTACCTGTTTATCGTTGTCCAGTCTGGCGTGGCGCTAGGTTGGCTTCCAGCACTCGTGACGAAGCTTTCAGTTGGTTAAGTCTGATGTAAGTTATACCACTTGCTTGGAATGGATGTTACTCGTTTGTAACAAAGCTTCGAGCTGGTTAAGTTTGATGTATGTCGGGCGGCTTGCTTGGAGGAAAGTCACCCACATCGGGACCCCTGATCTGGCATGGCATCAGGTTGGATCTCAATGGTGGTTTCTGAACTTCAAGTTGGTTAAGTCTGATCGTTGTTGACGAGTTGGCTGCTTGTATGTCAAGTGGGTCTGGACGGCAAGAGTTGAAGGTTGAGAAGCTAAGTCGTGGTTCCTGGCTCCCTTTGGGATGTCTGCGCTACACATAGCCACCCTTCATTGTCCACTGCATCCTAGAATGGTCGAAAAAATATTTCTTCAAATCCTCTTCTTTGAGTGAGCCTTCTCAATCGCTGAATGTTTTGTGGGAGGGCAGTGCCCAAACGTGGGAGGGCAATGCCCAAAAGGTTGAAGGGCTCACTCCCATTGAGCTAGGGTGGGTCTTGAGGAATGGTGAGTTGGTGATGGTTTGTCCTCCGAGGGTAGATTCCATGGGTTGATAATACCAAGAAGCTAAATTTGATAGTAGGTCAAAACCCATAATTTGTCATTGCGGGTCAAAGTATCTATGTGAGTAATTGAATATTTATAAGAAATTTAATGTGCACTATTGCCTAGTTATAAGGTAAGCTCTTGTATTCGTCTCGTTGTATTCAATTTGTTTATGACATGCATGTATTGCTCTCTAATTTTGTGTTTGATCCATTGTCACTTGTCAAGGTGAACCAATGCAAATGGCAAGCTCACATTCTTCTTGTGTGTTATAGACACTCTCATTTCATTTTTTTTTTCATGTGTTGTGAAAAACTATAACTAATTACATAAATATTTTGTCATTGATTGCTCAGGAAAATGTTGCCTCCAAATAACACCATGGCGGTGTCTCGACAAGAAGCCAAGAAAATATTATCGGCAATCAGCATGGATTACAAGAGTATACATACATGTCCCAACGATTTCATTTAATATAGAGGTGAGTTTTAGGAGGCAAGCAAGTGTCCACATTGTGGGGAACACCGTTATAGGCAAGATTTACAAGGAGAGACGATTGCCACCAAGGTGGTAAGACATTTTCCCATCATATCCAGGATACTCCATATGTTTTAAGTGTAATTGCAAGCGGAGCTTATGACATGCATTCGAACAATCGTTCATTAGACGATACTATCTATGATTGTCTAGCATGGAAGCACGTGGATGCTACTTGGCATGAGTTTAGGGATGAGCCTCGTCATTTGTATTTGAGGTTGGTGATGGATGGTGTGAACCAATTCGGTTTGCGCTCCACATTATGGTCCACTTGGTCGGCTGTCCTTGTAAATTACAACACCCCCCTTGGCTAAGTATCAAGAAGGGTCACCTAATGCTTGCCCTTCTTATCCAAGAAAAATACAAGACAACAAATATGGACATGTAAATGGATCCCTTGATAGATGAGCTAAAGATTCTATGGCAAGGAGTTTAATTGAGCGACATATCAAGACCATGCACACAAAGAGATTTTTTAGTCAAGGGGATCTTGATGTGGACGATGCACGACTTTCCTGGATATGGGGAATGTTTAGGTGAGAAATCCTTGCTATTGGTTCAATTCATGGTATTAAATCTAATGTGCATTCACAAATTTTCTTTCGATTTGAACATTAGACTCACAATTAAGCTGGTTGTTTTGTCTCAATGTAGGGCTCCAAACTAGTGGCTACAATGCATGCCACGTTTGTGACAAGTATTTGCAAGCACGTCACAACATCTACGAAAGATGGTTTATGAGGGCCACACTCGATACCTTGCACCCGATCACCCTATGCGTGATGGACTTGCTGGTTAACGTCCCCACTCCATGATGTTGGAAAGAGATGATAATGCAATAACGACAAGTCGAAACTTGTGAACAACTTATCGAGCGCAGCGGAATGAGTCCGCTTTCCTAATGCATGACTATGCCTATCAATTTTGAACAAAACATAATGACAAGAGTCACGTCAATCTTTTAGCAACTAACTTTAAAATCATCACAGCTAAAATGATTACGTAGCCAAACAATGAAGAATTGATTATCAGACAAAAACAATATGAGATCATAGAGAATCTGACATGATACTGAATGCAATAAATAATAGACTGATTCAGCAAAATGGTGAGCGTAAGACAATTACGGAAAGCGTACTCTAAGCTATCTTTGAAAACTCTGTCTAATTTGCACGTTTGTTGATAAGTAGTAAGTGCTAATAGCAAAACTCTAAAAGAACTCTAAAGAACTAAGCTAGAATGCTCAAGAGTGTCCAAGCTTGAAAGCTTGAGAGCTACTAAATTCTACTACAATGCGCATGAATGAATGAAGTAATAGAGGTATGATCAGTTATTTGTACTAGGTAAAAACAGGAGTCTGTAGGAAAAATTGTAATTATTTTTTCACGGAGAACACGATAAAAGTTTGAATAAATCAAACTAATATTAGTGTCTTCAATCGGGTCTATATCTGATCTATGTACTAATAGAATAGTATTAGCTCTGATTGAATATGCGTGTGGAAATTATATGTAGAATTAAGAGACAACTTAAAACAATTTTTAGACAAACAGAAACTATTGATCAAAAATGAATTTATAATTCTAAATCTGTATCTAAAAAACATATTTTGTTGTCTTATCTCGTTGTTGTGTCTCTGATTGAGTGAGTGAGTTACAATGAGTAGTGCACATGTATTTATATTGTTACAAGACAAGTCTTTTGGCCTTTTATTTATAGGTCTTTTGGCCTTTTAATTCTGTAATAGTAGATATCTAACCATTTACTACGATTCATATTCAAATAAACGCTCTGTTTCTAGGATCGAATAAATTCTGTTCGCAAATCATTCGTGAGAGTCCATCTCTTTGTCTCAGCTTCGTGTTTCGCGAATTATTCGTGACACTTGTCTTTTCACGACATTTTCATCTTTCGTGAATTGTTCGCGACAGATGGCAACTTCGAGCTTGAAGAAGAAATTCAGAATATTTCACGAATTGTTCACAACAGTTTCGTGACAGGTGAGCTTGAAGAAGAATCCAGAAGATTTTGCGAATTATTCGCGACATCTGAGGTTTGAACAAGAAACAAAATATTTTGCAAGATTTTGTTTGTGAAACTTTCAAGCTTCAACAAGAAAAGCCACGAGTTTCAACAAGAAAAGCCACGAGTTTTTACAAGAAACTGTTTCGCGAATCTTTCACGAATCTTTCGAGTTGACTGCAAGACAAATTTTGCGAATCTTTTGAGTTGGTCATGAATAGAAATGTTTCGAGTTCGCGTTTGTTTCTTTCTCATCCTTTGTCAAGTAAACTGCGCGCTTTGTTAGTAGAATCAAGATCTGTCTAATCAGTTGTTCTACAGCTCCCTCTCAAAGTGGGCAGTTGGATTAACCTCAATCTTCTCCACTGCTTCTCGAACAAAGCTTTACTAAGTGGCTTTGTAAAGATATTAGCTGTCATATCCTCTGTGGGTATGAAGACTGTCTTCAATATCTTCTTCTCGACTAAGTCCCAAATTACATGATACTTGATAGTATGTGTTTCATTTTTGAATAAAATATAGGATCTTTCATAAGATAGATTTAGGGATTGGTGCAAGTGTCCATACATTGTTCTTATACATGGATGACATGTTGTCCTCCATTGCTTGAATCCAGCGATCTTTATTTGGTCCATCAAAAACTTCCTCAAATGTTTGAGATTCATCAAAGAATCCACAAAATTCGATGGATGTATTAAAAACATCCTGACCATACCTTTCTATTGGTTTACGTTGTCTATCAAATCTTCTCACAGTTACGTTCGAGTTCGATTTTGTAGGTTTTGAGTTCAATTCTGATTCAAGCTTTTCTGTTGAAATTCGAACTGGTGATTCGAGTTTGTCAGGTACTCGATCTTGTCCTCCCTCTGAATCTAATAATTTTCTTTCATCTTCTGCTTGTTTTACTTCTGTCGTCGTTGGTAGCTCATAATAATTTTTGAGAATTTCATAGCCGACTAGATCATTGTCTGCTATGTATTTCAACTCATCAAATTTAACATCTCGAACAACTTTTATCTTGCCAGTTTCGGGTACATAGACACGATAATATGACGAAGGTAACTCGAATCCTACCAGAATATCTTGTTCTATATTTTTATCGAGTTTCTTTGTCAGCTTATCTGGTATGTGCATATACACTGCGCATCCAAATGTTCGAACATGTGCTAGATTTGGCTTCGACTTCCACCATATCTCATGAGGAGTTTTATCCAGTATTCGAGATTTCAGAATATGATTCTGAAGATAATTTGATGTAGCCACTGCTTCTGCCCACAACTATTTTGGTGCCTTCGCATGAGCCATCATACACCTACCAGCTTCCATAAGTGTATGATTTCTTCGATCAGCTATTTCATTGTGTTGAGGTGTGTATGATACAGTCTTCATGTGCATAATACCTCAATCAGTACAGTAAGCTTTGAATTCGTTGGAAATGTACTCACCTCCACGATCTGTGTGAATCTGCTTTAGCTTATTGCTTGTCTATTTCTCAACCCAATTCGTATATCAACGAATTTCTTGACAGCTTCAAATTTTATACGAATAAAGTATACCACAGCGAACTTGCTGAAGTTATCAATAAATATTATGAAGTACTTTGCATCACCCAACAGCAATACTCCGAATGGTTCACAAATATCTGAATGCACAACTTCAAGTACCTTAGTTTCTTTATAGACATCCTTACTGAAAGGTATTCTAGTCATCTTGCCTTTAAGACAAGATTTGCAGGTAGTTTGAATATCTCTACTTTTGATTTCGACTCCTTGAATTCTCTGACTTTTGTTGGCTTGGTACAAGACTTCCATGTTCATGTGACATAGCCTCTTGTGCCACTCTATATCTATTGATTCCTGAGTTTGATTGACTTGTTCGATTCTAGTTCGAATGTTTAGGTGATATAAATTTTCTTCTTTGTTGTCTTTAGCAACCAGGTTATCAGAATCTCCCTCGAACAGTTTACAAGAGTTCTTTGTAAATGTTACTAACATGCTTGTATCGACTATCTTAGCTACGAATATAATCGAAGTTCTTTGCTAGGAGTAGCTATTGACTTCTCCTCTATTGGTTTTACCCATTGCCAAAGACCTTCGCCCTTCAATAAGAGTGAAGTCTTTAATTTTCAAATCAACTAGTTTGAACCTTCTAGATCCAAGATCGTAGTGAACTTAGCCTGAATATTAATGATCGACGACATCTTCTAATTTTTTGAATCACTCCAGATAGCGGCTTGCTGATAGATGCATAAAGAATGCTGAGAGGGGTGTGAAGATACTACTGTATCGACTCTGATTTGCTCTAATATTACTGTATCAGCTTTGAACTGGTACGCTCTGATACCACTGTATCAGCTTTAATTCTGTAAGTTCTAATACCACTGTAGGAAAAATGGTAATTAGTCTTCCACAGAGATCACGACTGTATCTGATCTATGTACTAATAGAATAATATTAGCTCTGATTAAATATTTGTGCGAAAATTATATGCAGAATTAAAAGGCAACTTAAGACAATTTTTAGACAAATAGAAACTATTGATCAAAAATGAATTTATAATTCTAAATTTGAATCAATATACATCTCCTACTGTCTTATCTCGTTGTTGTGTCTCTGATTGAGTGAGTGAGTTACAACGAGCAAGTAAATTTCTGAGGAGTCCTAACTGGATAGATGCCAACGCATTACGGCCAACTGGCTATTGTAATCTACGGCCTAATTAGCTATGCTACTGGATACGCATTAAGTGCTTAGTATAAATAACTGATCATAAAAGACAGACATAGCTTAGTTTCTATCTTAGTTCAGTTATTGCTATTCACGCTTACCGCTTCTCAGCGGAAGTGCATCAAACAGAGTTTTCAGTTACTCATAGATAGCTTAGAGAACGCGGCTTCACCCGTTATTGTTTTGTGCTCTCATCATCTGATTTGTACATATGCTACTTACTGAATCAATCTACCTTCTTATTGCATTCAATATCATGTTAGAATGTATGCTTCTCTATAGTTATTTATAACTGATAAATCTCTTATTGTTTTGTTGAATACATCAACATTGCAATATTCAATACATCATTGTTTGGCTACGAAATCACTTTAGTGTCGGTTGCTAAAAGATTGCAAGACTTCTGTCATTATAGCTTTGTTCAATATTGATAGACGTAGTCATGCATTTAATCTAGAAAAGAAGGCTTATTCCGCCGCACTCGATAGGTCGCTTACAGTCTTCAACTTATCAAACTGACTCACTTCACCTCCTCTTACCAACATGGTATCAGAGCATTCTATTATATCAAAACTCTACTACTTGATATCTTTCACCATATTAAATCAATATCATTAGATTCTTTTCACAGTATCAAATCAGAGCACACTTGTTCTTATTCTTCAATTTGTGGTATTAAATTTCAATATCAGATAATTGATTTCCAATCATAGTGTAGCACGACATTATTCTTAAAGTCATCGATTTATCGACAGACTAAAGTTCCAGATGGATTCTCAAAATAAAGTCGGTCTCATCGCAGACAAAAAGTTGAATGGATCCAATTACTATTTGTGGAAATTTAAGATGCAGACCTTTGAGCTTGTAAGAGATCGGAAAGAACCTCTATTCCTCGTGGTGGTTTCCCCTGCCTAGGTAATTGGGCAGATAGCAGAGTAGAAATCCTAGCTTCAGCGTTATCAAACTCATCTCGAAACTCATGGTATTGCCTTTGGACTTCTACAAGGTCAGGGTAAGATTGTGGCATCATGGGGAAGTATTAGCAGGAGGGGGTGGTTGTGCTAGGTCCCTAGACTGATCTAAGGCCTTATGTTGCACACGCATGACTGCTTGCAATGGTTCTTCAGATACCCTACGTGCTGGAACTGTCTTTTTGGTTTGGTTAGGGCAATATTAATAACAATGCCTTTTGATACAATCAACACATTCGGCTATAAAATCATAACGAAGTCTACATTCACTTTGAAAGTGAGTGGTTTCTTCGCATATAAAACACCTCTTTTGAAGTGTTGAAGAGAAAATGGCATAACCATTTTAGTCGACTTGTGTAGGTTGTTCCTCTGAATAGTATTGGTCATTGGAATAAGAGACAGATGCCTCATCTATGTATGTGTTAGGAAAACCATCATCATAAATAGATTCATAGGCTGGGGTGGCATAGGTGGCACTACATTGGCCTGAACTTGGGGTCAATTTTGCTGGTTTGGCCTATTTGGTTGAGTAGATCCTCTTGGACCTGGGAGTGCCAATCGTTGTTGTTGTGCAGGGGGTTGTTGTCTAGGCAATTCTTGGACTTTGATTGGACTCATATAATGGGGGTTATATGGCGCTTGTGGTTGTCCTTGTGGTGCATATTGTTGTGGTTGAGAGTATTACATGTTGCATGGGTTGTACCTATAGCTTGATGTGGTATAAGTGGTCATATCACTAAGTATATCGTGTTGCGTTTTGTAGGATTAGTGTAATGGACACTCATTACCAGTATGTCGCGGAAGTGAAAATGTTCGATGTCGCGAAAGCGAAACTGTTTTTTTTTTTTCGTTTTCGTTTTTGTATTTGCGAACGATTTTGTGTCTTTGAATTTTCTTATGCGCGGAAGCTTCACAGGAACCTAGACACGCGATTGCACATCACAGAACACATTCATTCTAGCAATCAAGACAGACAGCACAAGACAAGGAGATGCACGAAAATAGAACGACTCTATTATTAGTTTAATTTTAGAGCAAGATCGTTAGTGTCTCGCTCATTGGCGGAATGACACTCTGCTCTTTCGCTGTGTTTTGCTCGTTGGTAGACTTTCATGCACGGCTCTTTAATTTCTAGTTTTTTTTTTTTGCTCTACTCGCTACGTCTCTCTCTCTCTCTCTCTCTCTCTCTCTCTCTCTCTCTCTCTCTCTTTGTCTATTCTCTTCTCTTTTTTATGATCCAGAAAGGATAGTTTATATCTCCACAGTGTGAAGTTTACAAGATGGCTAAACGCAGAAATCACAAGACTAGTTAACGCTAATCAACTAATCAGTTACTCTCCGTCGTTGCCACTCGTTTCACCTGGGCGTGAAGTCTACGACTCCAAGCCCGTTGAGTTGCCAGTTGCCAGCGCGAAAGGTTTCTCTTTCATCGTTTCGTTTCTTTCGTTTGCTTTCATTCTTTTCATTAATTTCGTAACTTTTCGTTCTGCGTCCCTTTGCGGTTTGCGGTCCTGGAGGTATGCTTACGATTCGTGAATGATTCGCGAATCGTTCGTCCTTCGAGTAAAGGAACGTTGACCTTCGCTTCGTGTTCATGTTGCAGCAAAGTTGCAGGAGTTCACCATTTCTGACACTCCCTCTTGAACTTTGCAACCTTGTACGTTCAATCCAATTGTCTTTCTTTGCTTGGCAAAGAGTGGCTTGTCGAGCGACTTTGTGAGCAGATCTGCAATCATGTCTTCTGTTTTTATAGGATTCGTTTTGCCATTTGCCAATGTGCCAGGCCAGGATTGGAAGAGAATTGGCTCAAGGCGTAAATAGAAAAAACTAGATCGGGTCTGGTACAAATTGTGAGGTACATCAGACTATCAATTAAGTTTTGGTAGGGTATACCTGCCATCTTCTGTTCTTCCTCTTCCGTTTTTTGGGCAATCCTACTTCGTGAGCTTGGCTCCAGCTATCATTGGCGTGGCCTTTTTTTTGCAGTCCATCATGTGGTACTGCTTGAGCACCTTTCTGGCGTATTCTAACTGACTCAAGTGCATTTCACCCTTTGTTCGATCTCTTCTGATCTCCAGCTCAAGGCATTTTGTTGCTTCTCTAAGATCTGTGATTTCATAGCTTTCAGAGATCTGACTCTTCGTGTCTTTTATCAGCATCAAGGAATTTCCTATCATTAGGGAATCATCCACGAAGATAGTCAATATCTTTTCCTACTCTTTTAATGTAGACATTGCAGTCTGGTTGTGTAGGATTGAAATCTAGAGACTTTAAAAGACCATCGAGCTTCTTGTACCAAGCTCGTAATGTCTTTTTTAGACCATAGATGCATCTCTGCAACCGACAGACATATTGTCGATTG
Source organism: Diphasiastrum complanatum (assembly GCA_029204225.1). NCBI lineage: Eukaryota > Viridiplantae > Streptophyta > Lycopodiopsida > Lycopodiales > Lycopodiaceae > Diphasiastrum > Diphasiastrum complanatum. The sequence continues at coordinate 11,241,267 of CM055107.1, read as the reverse complement.
TCGAGGTCTTCAAAACCTTCAAGCTGCTTCATGAAGATTTTTTCCTCTGGATCTCCGTGGAGAAAGGCTGTTTTTACATCAATCTGGTGAATTTCCAGATTGTGTTGTGTGGCGTATGCAAGGAGTTGTCGTATGCTTGTCATCTTGACCATCGACGAATATGTGTCGAAATAATCAATATCAAATCTCTGCGTGTAGCCCTTCGTGACAAGCCTTGCTTTGTAGCAGCCAATGGTGCCATCTGATATCATCTTTTTTTTTGTACACCCACTTGCAGTCGACTATTTTCCTATTTTTTGGCAGTGGCTCCAATGTCCATGCCTCGTTTCGTCTCATCGACTCGATCTCCTCTAACATTGCCTGTTTCCAGAATTCTCCCTCTGGACTCTGGATAGTTTCTTGATATGTTGCTGGCTCTTCACTGAAGCTACAGTATTCGAACTATGTATCTTCGCTCCACTGCAGATTGTCACAGTAATGGTCTGGAGGTCTTCTTTGTCTCGTTGACCTTCTAGGTTCGTTTCGTCGCTACTCGAACGTTTCTTGTTCGTGGGGTTGATCCTCTGCTTCCTGCTGCTCTGGAGTCTGCGGCTCTGCATTTGGATTTGATGTTTATTCTCGATCTCCCTCTTGAATAGACAACAGTGTGAAGATCTCATGGCCTCTTTCGTCTTTCAGTCCAGGGAATGTGGACTCATCGAACTTCACATCTCTGCTCGAAACAACCTTCTTCGTGGTTGGATCGTAGAGCCTATACACTTGTGGTCCGTTCGGATAGCCGACCATGATTGTTTGTTTTGATTTGTCATCGAGCTTGTTTCTTTTTTTTTTGGAATGTGCTTATATGTTGCACATCCGAACACACATACGTATGACAGATCAGGCTTTCTACCTGTCCACATTTCGTACGACGTCTTGTTATCCAGCGTTGTCGATGTCTATTCTGCAGGTGTACAGCTGCAGCTATTGCCTCAGCCCAAAATTGACCTGGCAAATGAGCCTGTGCCATCATGCATCTGGCTCCTTCCACTAGCGTTCTATTTCTTCTTTTTGCTACACCATTGTATTCTGGTGTGTATGCAGGAGTGAACTGGTGTTCGATCCTCTGTTCTTCGCAGAATCTTGAGAATTCTTTGCTTTCGTATTCACCTCCATTGTCAGATCTAAGGATCTGTATTCTTTTCGAGGTGTGTCGCTCTGCAAATGCCACGAACTTCTTGAAGGAATCAAACACTTTGGATTTCTTCTTTAGGTAGTAGATCGTGGTCATCCGGCTATAATCTCCTATGAACGTCAGAAAATATCTGAAACTTGAGAGCAAATCCATCTTCATCGGTCCACAGACATCAGAATAGACGAGCTCAAGAACTTCCTTGGCTCTTCTTCCCTCATGTGTGAATGGATTCTAATTGCCTTTTTGACAGGCTTCGCAGAACTCAGTTTCGGGCCTTGAAATCTTGAGACCTGTGACTATGTCTTTTCTGCTCATGTCATACAGGCTTCGCATGTTCAGATGATACATTCCCCTATGCCAGAGCTGATGTTCATTTTCTGATGCATTTAATATGCTATCAGAGTTGCTGATTATTTTGGCCTGGTAGTAGGTTTCCTTCTCTCCATCCGACCGTCAACAACTTGTTTGTCGTTTTCTCGATCATGCGGCAAGTGTTGTCATCGAACAAAACTCAAATGCCAAGATCTGTCATCTTGGAGACAGATAGCAAATCTTTTTTGAGTGAGGGCACGTAGAGTACTCCCGGCAGCTCTGCTTGGCCTGACAATGTTCGCAGCTGTAGAGTGCCGATGCCTTTGACATCGTGTTTGCTCCCATCACCTAGAATCATTGCTCTGTTGTTTTCGAGCTCTCTAAAGTCGATCAAGATCTTCTTGTTGCAGGTGATGTGTGATGTTGCTCATGAATCAATGACTACATCGTAGTCGTGTTCAGTGTAGCTCGTTGAAGCTTCATCGAGTATCGTGAAAGCTTCATCATCTCTATCTGCATCCTTTGATGACTCTACAACATTAGCTTTTTCAGCTTTATTCTTTCTTCTTGGGTTGAATCTGCAATCATATGCAAAATGTTCTTTCTTCTTGCAGTGCATGCAAGGTATTGCTGGATTGAACCAACATTTGTTGGCCGTATGGCCTGGTTTGTGGCAGTGATCGCAGGAAGAAGATTGTTAATTCGAAGACTTCCTCTGTTCGAATCTTGGCTTGTTCTTCTTCTTTCCTTTCATAAAGAGAGCCTTCTCTTGATCACTGCTTCCCTCTCCTTCGTCTCTTATCAGTCTCTCATTAGCAACAAGGATGATTGCTTTGTCGAATGTCATATCTGGTAGACTCAGTATGAGCATTCTCAGCGGCTGATAGGACGTCGGTAGAGATTTCATAAAGTACATCAACTACTATGGCGCTGGGACCTGGTGCTCTTGTTCTGAAGCAGCGAGCTGAGCGAAGATCGTTCTGATCTTCTCAACGTGCTAATCCAACTAGTTGTCATCCCATCATATGGATTGCAACTGATTGTGAAGATGCATGACTGAAGCTGCAGTCCTCACTTCATACTTTTGTTTCAATCTTTCCCACGCTACATGGTTGTTTTCGCAGTCTTCAATTTGCATGAGTAGATCTTCATTTATGGACGAAACGATGATCGCCATTGCACGCTCATCTTTTCTGATCCATTCAGCTCTCCTCGGGTCTCTCTCTGGAGGCTGCACCTCTAAGAGTTCGGTCACCGACCAGATGCCTTCGCCCTTCAGAAGTGTTTTGATTTTAAATTTTCAGATTCTATAATTTGCGCCATCAAGACTGATTGCTACTCTTGTTTGGATTGTTGTAGTCATATTGTGTTGTCTGGAAGAATCACTGATGGGATATTAGTAGTGAAAATCTGCGAGCTCTGATACCATGTCGCGGAAGCAAAAACGTTCGATGTCGCGAAAGCGAAACTGTTTCTTTTTCATTTTCGTTTTCGTATTCGCAAACGATTTTGTCTTTGAATTTTCTTTTGCGCGGAAGCTTCATAGGAACCTAGACACACGACTGCACATTACATAACACATTTCATTCTAGCAATCAAGACAGACAGCACAAGACAAGGAGATGCACGAAAATAGAGCGACTGTATTATCAGTTTAATTTTAGAACGAGATCGTCAGTGTCTCGCTCGTTGGCGGAATGATACTCTGCTCTTTCGTTGTGTTCTGCTCGTTGGCAGACTTTCATGCACAACTCTTTAGTTTCTAGTATTTTTCTTTTCTGCTCTACTCACTACGTCTCTCTCTCTGTCTCTTACAGAAATTTTGTCTATTTTCTTCTCTTCTTCATGATCTAGAAAGGATAGTTTATATCTCCACAGTGTGGAGTTTACAAAATGGCTAAACACAGAAATCACAAGACTAGTTAACGCTAATCAATTAATCAGTAATTCTCCGTCGTTGCCACTCATTTTACCTGGGCGTGAAGTCTACGACTCCAAGCCCGTAGAGCTGCCAGCTGGCAGCGCGAAAGGTTTCTCTTTCGTTTCTTTCGTTTCTTTCGTTTGCTTTCATTCTTTTCGTTTCTTTCGTTTGCTTTCATTCTTTTCGTTTCTTTCGTAACTTTTCGTTTTGCATCCCTTTGCGGTTTCTGGTCTTGGAGGTATGCTTACGAATCGCGAATAATTCGCCAATTGTTCGTGCTTCAAGTCAAGAAACATTGACCTTCACGAATTGTTCTCGTTTGACCTTAAGGCGCTTCGTGTTCGTGTTGCGGCAAGTTGTGGGAGTTCGCCTTTTCTGACATGGTATGTGCGCCATGACATTATGGGCACCAAATATCTTCTCGCCTATGGATAGTGTTACTAGATGGCAATTGCCATGGCAACTGACTCTGAAAAGATTTTAAGGCTTGTTGAAATTCTTTGTTGAGTATCAAGGTAAGCACGATGAGCTCTTTTCTCTTTATGGTCCTCATCATCAGACCCTTCATCTTCTTCACGAATGGTATCGGACATAGCAGACTTAGGAGTAAAATACTCTTCGCTAGGTTTAAGCTCTTTTCGGATGTATCTTGGAAGGCCAACTATAAACCATATGATCAACATTTTATTAGTTGGTTGTTCCTCTCTGAGACGCTTAAAGTGCTCGATGTAGTCACGTACGCGTTCATCTTTTTTTATTTTTATATTACTAAGGCATACAGAGAGGCTTTCTGTGAGTCTAAAAGGTTGGAAGCGTTAAATAAAAGACTCTTTTAGCTCTGACCAATCTTGTCGATCATCACGATCGAGGTTAAAAAACTACTCTCGTGCTTTCTCTACCATGGTCATTGAAAAAAGTTGGACTTTTGCATTGTCAGTATATTCTCTATTAAAATTGGCAAAAGCTAACTTGATCAAATCTTGTAAATACCATAATGGCTTGTATCCATTTGATTTGAGATCTAGTGGCTAAAATGGCCAAAAGCTAGTTTTCTAGCTATATGCCACTTGGCATCTAATTATTGGTAGGGGATAAGAGTGATCTCCCACGTGCCAAGGACTACTCACATGTGTCTAAACATTAGTAGTAGGCTAGATCCAACTTGTAGTAGATACTTGTGCAAGTCCCTATAAATTAGGAAAATTGCCTAAAATCAAGGGAGGTGACTATAAGTTAGGAAACTTGGTCCATGTGCCATATTGATAATCATTGGTGGACCCTTTGATGAGTAGGCACTCTCACACGTGCCAAATCAGTTGAGTAAGCATTAGCCCTTGTGTATATATAGTGGCTCATTTGGCCATAATCAACACGAAAGCTAAATCTTGATTTTGGTGCATTTTTTTGAGTAATCTCTCCATTTGTCTTGTGATTTTATGCTTCTAATGGTTTTTAAGCTTAGTGTACTTCATTCTCTGCTGATAGTCCATATTTTGAAAGGTTTTCACACGTGTGAAACCATCAAGTACAAGTTTTGATCATATTTGATTGCTCTTGTTAGATTTGTTGATGTAGATTTGATGTAATGCTATCTAATCTTGTGTAGATTGGTAGATCAATCTAATCCAACACCCAATGGATTTCCATCAAGGAGGAGCACCAAGAAGATGATCTTGAGGGGTCATCTCAAGGTTCAAGTGTGCCAAGGATTGAGGAGGAGAGTCCTTCTCAAGTTATGATTCCAAGAAAAATCTCAAGGAACATGGTTGAGCTCTTGTGGCTCATATTTCAAGGGAAAGAGGAGCACATTTCAAGTGGTATATATCTCATGCTTGCTTTTCTTATGAACCACAATAGGTTCAGTTCACAAAGATGGCTATCTTCAAACCACAATACGTTCAGTTCACAAGTATTGAGTGCACTGAAGGCAACATTAACTGTCACAGATCTACACATGGTTTGGATTCACCGCGGATGCACTCAGGAATGGTAGGCTTGACTAACACAGTTTCCTCTGCCAAATATGCATCCTAGTTTCCAAGGGGGGCCTGAACTTGGGTCCAAAGTTTCTCTATATGCCAATCTTCCTCTGCCAAATATGAGGAAATAAACTTCCTAATGAGCATTCAGACATTCAGACATCAATTATTGTGCTGCAAGGATCCATCAAGATCACACTTGAAATGTCCTGTGATCTAGGTTGGTTTGTTTGATCCACAACACAGCAGACAATCTCTAGATGAAAGCAGAAAGCAGCTGATCTTCAACAAATGATCTATGCTTCAGTTGAAGGGAACAAATCGCAGTAGGTGTGATTTCATGGGGTCTCCACTCTCCCCAAATGGTAATTGTGATTCTTTCTGTCTTTCTATCGTAAAATGGTTTGAGTCTCCATTTTCCTCTTTAACTGCAATCAACAGACAAGCTGATTGCTATGGCGTGAGATCATTCACGCTCTGATACCATGTAAATAATCACAGAACAACTCTAATAGCAAAACAAAATCACGATAGAAGAGAGAGATATACGTAAATTACATGATTTTGTTGATGATATTTGATTATGCGTGAACTGCCCATCCTAGAGGCCAGTTATTTGACTCATATCAGCCGCATAAAGGAACATACAAGAAGGAAAAAAAAAGGTTCGGAGATGGAACATAATATTTCCATCAGAAGAACACGGCAAATCGTCCAATGCCTTGTGCATGAAAACGCTAATGGCAAGCTTATTAACTGATTTTGCCAAAACAAAAGATATGCTTACTTCACAGAATAGGCCAGGTAATGAAGTGAACAATCCACGCATCATCCATGAGCAGAATGAACTGTCCATTATCCCATTTACCGTCTATTCTGCCATTCCAATTCCCGCTCACAATTTTATCTAGGTAAGATGGCATGGAGATCAAATTATTATCTGATGCACAAAACAAATACATCTGGAGGTAAAAATGCACAATTAACCAGCCATTACCGTCATGGAATGGGCGGACCGGCAGGCACAGCCGGCTCATTCTGATATACAAACCAGCGCAGCTGAATGCTTAATCTTTAAAGATATTACCGTTCAATGTTCTCAGGATATGAGGTTGTTGTGCTGCAAGCCTATGCCAAAAAGGTAATAGGTAGGCCTTTGCTCTTGAACATTGCCCTAGCCATCTTCTTGCGTTATGTAACTCCCTTTTGTTGTATCTGCCCTAACGGCACCTATACCATTTAAAGGCATCAAATACAAAAAGTATCAGTGCGAATCACCAGTAATTTCAATCAGGAAGCGTGTATGGACAATGAAGAATTTTAGAGATGATCAGAGGATATTCCACTAACATTTAGGGCACAAACTGCTAACGCAGGGGAAACGTCAGAATGGGATTATTCCCTAAGATCTATTAGAATAACCAATCATAGCCATCTGAACAACGAGCTCAAACGTCTTAAGACTCTGAAATTAACAAACTATTTTTGTAACTGTGGGGCAATTGTTCTAATCACCAAATGTGAGCACTAATAACACCACATACTAGCTCAGTTTTCCTGTTTTTCTCACAATCGATACTTTAACCAGATACTGTTACAAGAAAAGGCAAAATACAGTCCAGCGCAGCCTGAAAATTATTTGTTGAATTTGTTCGTGGCTCACAAACACAATAAATATCAAGTCATAGACCAGCCGCGCGAGAGCTTTTTCCGACAAGGGGCTTCCATTCTGGATTCCGAGGCAAAAAGGTATCCTGCATACACAAATCACCGGCATATACTAAACATTAGGTATAAACGCCTGACGATCAAGTTCCTTCCTCGATTTCACTCCATTAAGGTAAAATTCAGGGCATTCCCAAAAACATCAAATAAAATTGGATTTGGAAACCACCCAAAAACGTGAAAGATGCAAAAGCAACTGTACCGAAACATAGCTGCAGGTAGGGATGACGCGGAGATTGTGCTCCTTCGCATAATCAAAGGCAGCCTTACACAGCACTCCCGCTAGTCCCAATCCTCGCTTGCTTGGAGGCACATAAGTGTGCTGCAAGTCCAGGGATCCGTGGCTGCTGCCACTGCTGGAGGGGCGGATGTGGTAAGTGAGGAATGCCAATCCATCAGATGTCTGGAAACGGGACTGCTGCGGATTGAACACAACCACCACACCTGAGGATGATGGTGAGGAGGGGGAGGGAGAGGGAGAGGGAGAGGGAGAGGGCGAAGGCCGTGAATCCATGATGACGACGATGAGTCTTTCAGGCACAAGCAATGAGGTACCTCTTTTCCAAAGGACACATTTCCTTTTCATTCTTTTTTTGGGTTTAGGGTTTTGGGGCGGCTGAAGTTGGATTTTATTTTAGCGTGATTGTTTCGCTCACTTTGGATGATTGGGAAAACTGTTTTTTTAACATAACACAAAATCTATTAAAACAAGAAAAAAGTGGCCGAAGCCACATGGCCTTGCCTTGGTTAAAACATATCTTAAATAGGTTTGTTTTATGGAATAAATAGTGTACATGTATATTTTTTATTGAATTTATTGATCATTACTAAAATTACGTTTCTTTGTATTATGGAAGGGGCCTGGCAGAGGACATTTTGCCCGGTAAGGATTTTCAGAATTTTTAGGCGAGGCCCAAAGGGGCCGAGCCTCAAAATTTTGAAAATTTGAACCGGGCAAAATGTTCTCTGCTCGGCACCTTCCATTGCGTAATGGGTACCTGCGTTTCTTGTAGAGTAACTTTACGAAGTGTAATCGGCACTTGTGCGGATTGCATTCGCCATCTCTCTTCTATAGGTGATGTCTTTTGTACGATGTCTTCTGCACAGGTGTGGCCAATGAATCTGCCATCTCTCTTCTACAGCCGATCTTCAGACACCTCTCTTCAGGCAAGGGTCAACAATTGTGCAAGGCTCAGAGCAGGAGCAAATTGTCTTTGTCTGAATCAGCGCATTGTCTGAATCAGGAACGTCAGCTACTTGAAGCTTTGTTGGTGCCACCATCTGGACGTTTTTCTTGAAGCTTGGACATTTCTTCTGGATGTTTTTCTTGAAGCTTGGACATTTCTTCTGGATGTTTTTCTTGAAGCTTGGATGTTTCTTCTTTGAGACCAGATTTCTGAAGCTTGGACGTTTCTTCTGGACGTTTTTCTTGAAGCTTGGACGTTTCTTCACTGAGACCAAATTTTAGATTGATCTACCAGTCGCTGGGATTCATGTTTTATAGTGTGATTCCATCATTTATGATTGCAGTCTTTTTTGTTTTGTTTTTCTGGCATCTTTGGTTTACGATAGGTACAGTGTCTTTTGCTGTAAACATACTATGAAAAGGTGCTCTAGATTTTTGTATCGTCATTCGTGCTCTTGGATTGCCTGTGATTTTGAGCTTTCTGCAGTTCACAGCTTTGTTGTCCGACCTTTTATCTGTGAGCACAACATTATAGAAGAATAAAGCCATTTTGCTGTGTGACTTCGTTCTCCCCTTGATGGTAGATATTGGTAGCCTTAATAGGTTGATTTCTCGTAATTATAATATGGTCACTATAATATGTGTACATTGTTTGGTAATAAAAATAGTCTAAACATGTAAACATGCTAACTGTCATTATAAATTTATATTAATTCGCTTGGAATATGTAATAAACAAAAGAGTGGTCACTCCAATATGCATGTGTTGATCCTGAGGTACATTTGAAGTTTTGGTTGTTGGTCCAGATATGGTCTAGTTGACTTCCGTACACAGTTGTTGGATTTTGAAATTGTAATTTAAATTATATTGTTGCATACATTTATAAAGTGCATTTGAATGGTCATTTTGACATAGCATATCAATATCAAAGTCACCGAGAATAATGACAGGAATATGCAACGCAATGTTTGAAAGAATTTTATCTAATGTTTGAATAAAAGATGTTAGGTTTGAATGTGGTTTTCGATATAATGTCATGATACATACATGTAATAATAGGCTGGTATTAAATATAGTATAAAATTTCTACAGTTTCAGTATTATGCATTTTGTATTTTTGAAGTGTTTGATTTTTCTTATATGCTATAGTTGTTCCTATGAATTTGTAATTGTTCAATATACAAGAAAAAGGAGAAAAATATGGGTGCTTGTACATGTTTTTTGTTTCTTGCAGACATAATATATGTGATGCCACCATTAAGTTTGGATCGGCACAAATATCAAGAATGTGATTTTGTAAGGATCGAGTATTCAATGAGTAGACAATAAGATATGTGTTACAATGAATCTGGGTGTCAGGTATAGACAGATACCATTTTGTCGAGATACAAAGTCGGTCGGTTCTCAATTTGAACTTTTTTATCTAGTTTGAAATTATTTGTTTGTAAAAGTAAAATGAAATGTAGGTTGTCTACGTTCCGTACACGTATCAATGCTGTATATGCCAAACCATGTTGTCGAATACCGTTCGGATTAAAAATCAATGTGTTCATAGTTAGTCCTTGTGCACGATGTATTGTACGTGCAACTGCAACATGGATTGAAAACTGTTTTCTAGTTACTGTATTCAAAGCTGAGTGTCCAATTTGAAATTCTTTTACTATTTTGTGAACTGGAGTCCAAGTCTTGTTTATATTATAAAATGTAAAAGTACAGTACTTTAGGACCATAAATGGATCTACAAAAGATCCACAAGAGTGATTGGATGCTTGCTTAATAACCTATCAAAAAACTAGACACAAAAAAGTTGATCTAGATTGGCAATTTGACAAACAACAAGCATTAACAATCAAAAGACTTGATCAACATTGAAATCCGAGCCCACACGTGTGTACTACAGGCTGTAGTATGGCCTTCAACCTAAGAAACAAGTAGAAATTGATTTGGTTTCATTTGGATCACAAAAACTCAATGTACATAGTGAACTAGCTTGAGATTGCCAATGAGCTCCAAAAAAAATTTATCTTCTCACTATGGAGAGAGGGAATACATAGCAAATTCGACTTCCTTCTTGAAGTTAGGTGGATTTCCAGCATGTAATAAGGAAGCTAACTCACTGTCTATTTCCTAGAGTTATGCTTGGTAGGTAGCTAGTTGGTCAAATTTTCACCTTAAACTTAGGTGTAGGTCCTATAAAGTAGGGATGACCACCAAATAGACATGACCAACTCTCTTGACTTGACCTAACCTACATTAGGATGGGTTTCCCATGTGGCATCATGGCCTCACATGTGCGGGACCCACTTGTGTACACAATTTACACTATTCTACATGGTTTTTGATCAAGCTAGATTTGCCAATTTTTGGCAATTCTTCACACTCCTCCTCAAATTTAGCTTGATCTATTTACAACTCTCTTGATAGATGAATGAAAGCTTTTAGAAGTGTCTAAAAAATCTAGCTACAAACAAGGAACTTTTGAGACTCCAATAGAGAATGATGTCCATGAAGGATCTTTCACCACCTCTTACAGGATCCCTTACAAGATGTTCCATAAATGTGTCTATATACATGTAGCACACTTCAAAACTAAACATCATGCCAGGCCATGGATTCCAAGGCATTTTGTGCACTTGAAGATACATCAATTAAACTATTAAGTGCATACATAATGTTGCCAAAGACAACTTGCCTTGCTTGGTCCATATGATTGAGCCTAGATAGCTCCATCTTGATACTCAAGGTTCTTCTTGGAGTCCTCGGGTCTTGAGCTTGATCCTCCACTTGACTCCAATGAAAATGCTTTATCAACAACAAATGTAGATTTCAAAACATCTCATTTCATTGTCTTGTCATATTAAAGGTAAGAAACAAGTCACCTCATTTCTACTACTACTATCCGAAAAGTATTCAAAGATAGTAGACTCTCCAATGCTCACCACCCTTGCAAGATGCACACTTGAATGGACAATTTGCATGCAATTTGATGACTTGGCCATTGTCATTGAGGACTCCCTTGGAACTCTCATGCTTTGAGGATGATCCTCAAGATCTTCCTCCTTTTGATGCTCCTCCTCAATGCAAGCAAGATCACACTTTTCCAAGATCTCCTCTTGAGTGATCTCCTCCTTTGCCAAGCTCATTCTTTCAAAAGCAACACTAGCTTCCAACTTAAACAATCTTCCATGTTTAAATCCCTTTGCAATGCAAACATCATTCTTCAAGATGAAGCAAACACCCATGCTTAAAGTGGACATCCAAACCACTTTCTAAGAGTAGACCAACACTAAGTATATCCTTGGTGATTGATGGTACATAAAGGACATTTTCTAGATCCATGCATTTTGAGGATTCTAGACACAAAGAGATGGTACCAACACCATCTATCCTACACTCTTCATCATTTACAGTAAAGAAAAACTTTTTAGCAACATTGAAAGAGTGTAAGGCTGAGAAAAAGTCCTTTTCACAAGACATGTGGGAGCTAGTCCCATTGTTGATCCACCAATTGTCTCTTGAATTGCCATTGCTTGTTGGTGAGGATGTAGATGCCATCAAGAATACATCTACTTCATCATCCTCCTCCTCCTTTGCAAGGTTTCCTTGTTTGTCCTCCTCCACTTGTGCTCTTAGCCTCTTGTAGCATTCAGATGCATAATGCCCCTTCTTTCCACAAAAGAAGCATTTCTGCTTTGACTTGTCCTTTGAGCTTGATGCATCACCCTCTTCTTTGGCCTCCATTGGATGCTTCTTCTTTCCATTGGTCTTCTTTTTGCCCTTGAATGAGAAATTGGCTTTCTCATCACCATCCTGCAAAGACAATGAACTCATCCTAGATTTTGCATGGAGCATCCTACACTCTTCAGCCACTAATACACTGTGAAATTTTTCTATAGTTGGTAAAGTGTCTTGGATGGCAAAACTTTGGACCAAATTGCAAAGTCATCTCCTAGACCATTAAGGACAATTTGTACAAGCTCTCCATCATGAATCTTCTCTCCAATTGAAGCCAACTCCCTATTTAGAGACTTGATCTTGAGTACATAATCATGTGCACTCTCTTCACTTCTTTTCATGCTTTGCAAAATCTGATACCTAATCATGAGAATCCTAGAAGTGTTGCTAGATTCATAGATTGATTTTAAAGACTCCCAAGCCTCTTTAGCATTAGTACAAGCTGATACTTCTCTCAACAAATCATTGCTCACATTCATCTTCAGACAATGAAGTGCAAGCCTAGATCTCTTCTTGTATCTAGCTAACTCATGTGCACCTAGAGGTTCATCTTCATCTTCAATCAAAAACTCATAAAGGTCTTGGAGCACCAAAAGTGACTCCATCCTAACCTTCCAAATAGCATAATTTGTAGAATTCAATCTCTCACTAGCTTCTAGAAGGTATGCTCCAACAGATCCCATCTTACTAGTGACTTCTACAAACAAGAAATAGATTTGATTGACTTGAAATTCACAAAGGTCTCACACTTGTAGTGTTTCACTCAAATTTGATTTCTAATCCAACAAATGGACTTATAATCATAGTTCTATCACTCCCTCACAAAGCTGGAATGAAGATAAGATGAAGTGAAAACTACTTTCAAACAAATCTTGGCAAGAAATGGATTCGATTGTCTCTAGAAACTCACTAAGGTCCTAACCAAAGATCTTTCAAGTGGATTGGATCTTAATGATCTGAAAACTTTCACATGGTATCAGAGCTTCACACAAATTAGATTTCTAATCCAACAAATGGACTTATAATCTCAGTTCTAGCACTCCCTCACAAAGTTGGAATGAAGATAAGATGATGTGGAATCTACATACAATCAAATCTTGCCAATTTTGGCTATTTTTGGACAAAAAAATGACTTAATCTCTTTCACACTTTTTGATGTACTTTCAAGACCTATAAAAAAAGTTTAGAGGACCTGATTTCAGCCTATATTAATTAGATCTCATGACCCTAAGTCAAATTTAATCAATGGCACTCAATCTTGGTAGCTTATCCTAAGATTTCCACCAAAAATTATATCAAAAGCTCACAAATTGAATTTCTTTGGATCAAATGAATACCATGCATTAAATGCAGGTTCAGAGGTGCCCACACATGGAAAGTACGGATTTGGACCCCTACCAAGTTTGGGATCAAATCTCCTCACCAAAATCAAGATTCTAGCTTGCCCTCTCAATACTAGTTTTTAGCACCAAAACTTGCTAAAAATGGATTTGCTTTTGATCAATGGCTTATGATCTTGTACTTGGCTCTGATACCATGTGAAAGTATAGTACTTTAGGACCATAAATGGATCTACAAAAGATCCACAAGAGTGATTGGATGCTTGCTTAACAATCTATCAAAAAACTAGACACAAAAAAGTTGAAATAGATTGGCAATTTGACAAACAACAAGCATTAACAATCAAAAGACTTGATCAACATTGAAATCCGAGCCCACACGTGTGTACTACAAGCTATAGTACAGCCTTCAACCTGAGAAACAAGTAAAAATTGATTTGGTTTCATTTGGATCACAAAAACTCAATGTACATAGTGAACTAGCTTGAGATTGCCAATGAGCTCCAAAACTTTTCTATCTTCTCACTATGGGAGCTTGGAATACATAGCAAATTCGACTTCCTTCTTGAAGTTAGGTGGATTTCCAGCATGTAATAAGGAAGTAAACTCACCCTTCTTGCCCTAAAATGAAAACCTAGCCTAGATCCTAGAGTTATGCTTGGTAAGTAGCTAGTTGTTCAAATTTTCACCTTAAACTTAGGTGTAGGTCCTATAAAGTAGGGATGTCCACCAAACAGACATGAACAACTCTCTTGACTTGACCTAACCTACATTGTAATGGGTTTCCCATGTGGCATCATGGCCTCACATGTGCGGGGCCCACTTGTGTGCACAATTTATACTATTCTACATGGTTTTCGATCAAGCTAGATTTGCCAAGCTTTGGCAATTCTTCACATAAAATTCATATATATGAGCATGTTCATACTTTGTCTTTATGCCTATTGTTATATCAAAAAATTCATACTACTAGTTAGACCTTGTTGTCCTTCGTATGTAAGATCACGAATTTGAAAAAATGCTATTCTAGGTGCTAGTAAATGTTCTTCTATGTCTTCTTTTTTTTTTGGAAAGTAGTTCATTATTAATAGATATGTTTGTTGGAATGAAATATTTTGGAATTGCATCTCTATTTATGCTCATTTTACATGACCTACGGATATATTTTGTTTGTCTATCTATAATATCAGTTGGTATTGTTTTCATGTTTGAAATATATTGGTATTCACTAGTAGTAGGTTCGGCACATTGAAATAGAAATTAATTACATTCACAACTTATACAAGTATGTATTGGAGAATCATTTACGCGATTCGTATATGCATGTGTACTTGTAATAATATGTTTTGGATTTTTTGTATAATGGGTTTTTTAATTTAGTAAACGTGTAATACGAGCATGTAAGCTTTTTGTGTGCATGTAATATTCAGATTCAATGAACTGAACTTAGTTTTTATGTACATGAGTGACGCATCAGGCGTTTCGTGTATTAGTGTTTGTAAATGTGCGATTTTGTCTTTTGTCCAAAACTGCTTATTTCTTGTGTGTTTTTTGTTTTTGATTGTTACATATTTTTAATGAGACATTTTGGTTTTTTGTTATTGTAAGCATTTTGAATTTGCGAATATGGTACATAATACTTTTATCAGTATATAATATCCCAGGATGCAGTTAGAACACGTTGAAGTAATTTTTTTGTCGATTTGGTTGAGAATTTATGGACAAGGTTTTGAACAGAACATAACAATGATGTGGGCCAGCCGGGTTTTAATTTTTTGCAAGATTTTGAAATGATTATATTAGCATGATGTACATCGTATGGATATATTTGAACTGGGTTTGACATTACTATTAATATGTGAGCGGTACACGTGGATGCTAATATTTCTATATTGTAACGTGTGATATGTGTAGTAATAGGATTGTATTGTTCGATATGAGTAGTACATTGTGATGTTGTACATATCCAAAATAGACAAAATGGATCATGTGTAATAGTTATTGAAGTTTGATATTGAATTGTATTCAAATATTCTTTGAAATCTTGTATAGTTGTATATTGTATTTGATAAGTTCCGTTTAGAAAGTAATCTGTATACCATCACATTGCATCTGTATTTGATAAGTTCAATGCTTCACGATATCGTTCTATGACATTTTTCCGTACTTCGGTTGTAGATATATGAGAATTTGTAATGTATAAAATTGTAACGAATATATCATTGTTATTTGGAAACATTGTTATAAACTTTTTTGGCACGTGGTCACATATGAATTGTGTGGCATTCATAATGTAATAGTTTAACAAAGTTAAGATAACAAGTTGTGAATACGAATTTGCATAAATAAAAAAAACATGTTAGTGTTAAGGTTCACATAGATATGGACGTACATATTAAATGCAGTTTAACACAAATATACACAAATCAAGAACGATACTAGTGTTAAGTTCTGCATGGAGATGGACGTGCACTAATAAATACAATTTAACCAACACTGTTAGAAACAAAATTTGAAGAATGTACACACATGCAAGTAAAAAGTTAATTTTAGAAATAAAGTCTATGGCAACGCAGTTTACAGATAAGTTAATGATTGTAATTGGCAAGGCGCAAGTGACATCTCAGGAACTTGTTGCTCACGTCGTTTTGCCATTATGACATTATTCAATTGTCTATGTGTGGTATAGCTACTATTAGTTTGATAATTTTATGTATAAAAAACATATATAAGTTTTAGACATAAGTAAATAAATTATAAACAATAAATTAATGCTGAAAGAGCCATAATTTTTTGTAGCCTAGCTATGTTTTTGTATTTCTATTACTTGTAATTAATATCTTTTGAAATGAAGTTTTTTTTGGATGCAATCAAGCATAGCAATTTTTTAGAAAAAAAAATATGTTGATATTTACAAAATCAATATATGGGTACGATTTCAATATATGAATACGATTTCTAGTATTGGATCTCCTTATATTTCTTTCGTTGCATGTTACACGAACAAAGACATAAAGTATAGATAGTTTACATATCTAAGAACTATCAATATTAAGTAGCTCGAAACTTTCTTTTCATACACATGTTTTTTATTTGCTATTTCATTGCATGGGTAATAAAATACGGAACTTTAATGTATTTTATAATCTCAAAAGAAATATCTTGATCAAAATCATTTTAGATTTTATTTGATTACTATGATCACAAAATATTTTAAGTCGGACATTCGAAATGAATAAAGATATATATTGAGATTTGCAATAAAATATAGATATGTTATGTAAATTGGTGGATATATAAACAAACATATATATTATTACATGTGTGCGAGTGGTTTACTTTATGCAACAAAATATGTAGTACAGTATTAACGAACTGCCAATTATATGTACCATCATGTGTGCACAAGTTTGAAATTCTATATGTATAAGTTAATATTGAATAAAACTTTTTTTTGTTTTGTTTTGGTACAACACAAATAGTAATAACAATGTGCGCGTAACCAAGACATCATGAGTTTATGTTTAGGAGAATAAGCTAATTTGGTCTCGATATAATATTCGCTATTAAAACTAGAAATCATGATGTATATAAACAATTACTATAATATGTATTTGAGCATGATAGGAAATCAAGAGAACATGAAAAGAGGGGTTTTACAAATCTTAAACTTATAAAAACAAATATTGAACTTGGCATAATTCTTTCCACCATGGTCGCATGTCAAGTTCTTATGTAGATATTACAAAATATACGAATTCACATTAGCATTCAACATTTTGAATATCGAAATACTTGTTAGACAATACACGGATAAATGTCTAAAATTGTACGAAATATTTTTAAGTTCAAATTGAAACTAGATTGTGAATAACTAAACCAATACATGATTAAATTATAAATATATGAAGCGACTAATTTGGTTTCAAATATATGAAATGGAATTGTCAAAAAACAATTGATAGCTTATAACAAATTGACCTAGTTATTATTTTTTGGCATGCATTGCACAAAACATGCCTTCTGCTCTTTTATTTATTTTTAATGTATTGCTATGACAAACAAGGTACAAATTTTGAGTATAATATTTATAAGTGAAAAAATGACTCCCAATTTAGCCATGTAGTTTATAACAACATACTATTTAACTTTGGCAAAAAATAAAAAACATTTTCAATGTTTGTTTGATTTTTTATGACAACATGTGAATGTTTTTAACCAGATCACATCTTAAATAGCTGGCTTTTTTTTTATATAAAAACATAAGCGATCTTTTATTTAAACAGCTAATATTTTAAATATTTAATGTTTTAAAATCACAAGTATCAATTATTGAAAAAAAAAAAATTGTTACGCAATATTCTTGCAAAGCAACAAATATTTTCAAACGTGTTTAAAATTCATATGTCATTCTATTTTACATACTCGTTTGTAATGCACGGTAACACAAAGCCATGCGTTCGAAGTAATGATCCCCCGAATGCCCTAAACATTCATGTTCAATTTCTAAGAATTTTTGTTGCACCATTCGTTCAAATAGTACATGTTTTTCAATTGGTAAATTTTGGATTTTTATGTATAGCAATATATCTACTCCATCTTTTAAAAGTATATTTGGATTAAACCAATCTTGTATTTTTGGACGACATCCCTTGAATAACTTGCGTGGAATCCATTTGATAAGAAAACCAGTATAGAATTCGGCAAGTCGACTAGCTGGATCTAAATAGTGTGTGGCTTTGTCAACAAAGACTTGTAAGTTTGACATTGTCTCTTTAAACATCGTAAAATTTCCTGGAATAACAGGCCAACGAAATAACAAATTGCTATAACTATAACTGGGTCGTCGTATTTGGAATGTTTCCTCTGATACTGGTTGTTGTAAAGGTGGAACGTCAATGTTCTCACATAACATATACAATTTATGTTCAATGGTTGACAATTCTCTTTTCAAAACAGAAATATCAGCTTGTAGTACAATCTTTTGTCTGTCTAGTTCATCGACAACACACAAACGAGATTCAACAAATCCGATCGGAGAAGATTGTACATAGGAATCCATACAAGTTGACACATGTCCATCAACACCTTGATAATAAGTTGGGCTAGGACTGCATCATTTAAATAAAATAATTAATATAAAATAGACATAAGATGACCTTGTTTTCAATAATTTTAGCTAAATAATTTAAACTTGTACAAGGTCTTTTATGTCGGAAAGTGGTATACAAAAGATAGGTCTAGCTCGAAAAGAAAACCTTTTGTGCATGGCGGAATAAACTATCTTCATCTTTCCAATGCATGACTACGCCTATCAATTTCAAACAAGACAATAGTGATAAAAATCACGTTTGAACTTATAGTAACTAACTTTGAAATCGTCAGTACTACAGTGATTACGTAGCCAAACAATTAAGCGTTGAAGATTATCACGAAAATAATTAGTCGCGAAGAAATAAAGAAACGCATACAGTCTGAGACGAAACTAAACGTAATAAAGAATAGTATTGATTCAAAATGAAACAGAAGTAAATGAGTACAATAAGTTGCGGATTGAAGCCGTGTACTCTATGCTATCTCTGAGCGGCTAAAAATGAAAGTCTGAATTAATGCGCAATGCTGATGAGCAGTAGCGCAATAGCAATCTCTAAAACAACTCTAAGAAGTGAGCTAGAATGCTCAGGAGTGTTCAAGCTCGCAGGCTCAAGAGAGAGAGCTAACTATTCAAACGCTTTTGATAATTCTGATTTTCAATGAATTAATCTGTACGAATATGAACAGCTATTTTAATGATTCTAAGAAATAAATCTACACTGCTAGTGATCAAGAATGCAAGATAGATGGCATATGATCTATTCCATTATGCTTAGGATCGTCTAAGAGGATAGATCTTGATAATGTTTTGTATGTTCCATCCATTACAAAAACTTGCTTAGTGTTGGTCAATTAATTGACAATATTCAACTACATGTGTACATTTCAAGAATGGAGTGTGTTCCATCTTGAAAAATGATAAGTGCATAGCTAGTGGCATTAAGCAAGGAAGGCTCTTTAGTTGGATGCTAATGTGGCTATTGAAAGTGCGAATATGGTTAGGGAGGAGTTGACTCAAGTGGAGCTTTGGCAGAAAAGATTGGGCCATCATAATCTTCAATCAATGGAATCCATGGAATCAAATGAGCTAGCTCTCGGCCTACCAAAAGCTTTCAAGAAGTGTGGCAAAGTGTGTGAGGCATGTGGCCTTGCAAAGTCACACAAGACTTCCTACAAGAGATCTTTAACAAGATCTACCTCACCTTAAAATCTTATCCATTTGGATGTACATGCTTTTTCTCATGAAAGTAATGGGGGTGCTTTTATGTATGTGACCTTTATAGATGATTGTACTAGATACACTTGGATTGAATTATTGCCTAAGAAAAGCCTTGTATATGAAGCTTTTGTAAAGTTTAAGTCTCTAGTGGAAAAGCAACTAGTTCTTGCATTAAAGTTCTAAGATGTGATAATGGAGGAGAGTATATCTCCAACAAGATGAGAGACTTTTGTGAGATAAATAGCATAAAGAGAGAGCTCACTTGACCTTACACCCCCCCCCAAAAAAAAAAATGGGGTGGTCAAGAGGAAAAATAGGAGTCTTTGTGAATGTGCAAAGTCTTGAAGACTTGATTCATCTCTACCCATCACTTTTTGGTGGGAGGCCATAACTTGCGCTAATCACTTATGTGATAGGCTTCTTAGTAATGCTATTGGTGGGATCTCACCATTTCAAGCTTTGTTTGGCAATAAGCCCAATGTAAAAGATTTTAAAGTGTTTGGATGTATATGTTATGTCCACATTCCTTTGGAAACAAGAAGGAAAGAAGATGCCACTTCCTTCAAAGGAATATTTGTAGGCTATAGTGAAAATAGCAAAGGATATAGGATATTTGATCCTATTTCAAGGAAAGTAAAAGCTAGCAAGGTTGTCTTATTTGATGAATCTCAAAGTTACAAGTTGTCTCCAAATGCATCTCTTAGGTGATGAAGATCTTGCAACACCCAAGGAGGAGCCTCTTGAAAATGATCTTTTGAAAGATCAAAATCAAGTTCCAAAGGAGCCGAGAAGATCCACAAAGATCAAGGACGAGCCTTCAAGGCTCACATATTTTGAGAAAGGGAAGCAAAGGGAAGACACAACTCCTTCTACCTCTTACTCTTTTCTAACCACAATGCTTAAAGAGCCATCATGTTATGAAGATGCAAGTAGATCACAAGTTTGGAGAGATGCATTGCAAGTAGAGTTTCATGCTTTGATAGATAATCAAACTTGGAATCTTGAACACCCTCCATATGGGAAAAATCCATTTGCATGTAAGCGGATCTATACATTAAAGTACAATCAAGATGGATCTATAAGTAAGTACAAAGCTAGATTGGTTGGTAAAAGATTATTCATCATTTTAGTACTTTATGTTGATGATATCATATTGACAGGAAATTATGGTGAAGGCATAAGAAATGTTAAAGCTTCCTTGTCTAATGAATTCAAGATGGTAGATCTAGGACTTATTAAGTTCATACTTGGAATAGAAGCTACTAGAGGTAGTGATTTTACTTCTATAAGTCAATCAAAGTATGCTACTTCCATTCTTGAAAGGTTTGTCATGAAAGATTGTAAGTGGATTGACACCCCTATGGGCACTAGACCAGATTTGAGCTATAGTGTAAGCAAGTTAAGTCAATATATGCAAGGTCCTTTGATGCATCATTGGAAAAGTGCCAAGAGAGTGCTTAGATATGTCTCTTCTACTAGATTTTTTGGCATTCTCTATCAAGGATCTAACTTGTACTTGAGAGTATTTTTGGATTCAGATTTTGCAGGAGACAAGATGGATAGAACATCCATAAGTGCATTTGTCACTTTTCTTTGTGGAGGAGTGATATCTTGGCTTTCAAAAAAGCAAGATACAATTTCTCTTTCCTCTTGTGAAGCCGAGTACAAGGCATTGACTTCAACAACCAAAGAACTCCTATGGCTAAGAAGACTTTTGGTGGAGCTTCAAGTGCTAAAGGCCGAGGAGATCCCTTGCATCTATTGTGACAATCAAGCTTCTCAGCAAATTGCTACCAATCCGATCTTCCATGCTAGAACAAAGCATATTGACTCTAGCTCATCACTTTATGAGGGAGAAGCTGCAATCCAAGGAGGTTCAACTTCATCATGTACCATCATCCGAGTGCATAGATGATATCTTAACCAAACCTTTGGCTAAAGATTCATTTTTCAAGTTAAGAGATGCTCTTGGAGTTGTAGATAGATGTACATTAGACTTGCCAAGTTAGAAGTGAGGAGGAGTATTAAAATATCACTTCCAACTTGATGTACCTTGTAAATCTCAAGTTAATTGATCTTGATAGGATCTCACACATGTGGAGTCTATTCCCACCTGTAAAAGAATGTACATAAGTCACTTTTATAAAGTTAGATTGATTTTAGCCTGATCTACACTAGTGTGAAATTGACCTTTGAGTGTAATCTTGAAAATGGTCAAATTGGTCAAACTTTATGTAAATAGATTGGACTTCCATGTGAATGAGTTATTACTCACACATGTCAAGATACCATTCACACGTGTGGATAAGCTTCTAGATGATAAGATAAGAAGATTCCATTAGATCCTATTTTATAGAGAATATTCCTATAAATGTGGAAGACTAGCTTTTTGTTTTCTAGCTGAAGAGAATAGTCAACTTTGGGAAATGAGCACATATGGCTCCCATTGGTGGATATGGATGACTAGGCACTCTTCACACGTGTGAAGGCTTGCTGGATAGTACGCAGCTCGTGGATGTACTTGATCTATAAAGGGATCAACCAAATCAATGAGAAGTTGATGTGACATTGGCAAATTCTAGTCTTGCTTGTATTTTCCACATTTGTCTTGAGTTTTTATGATTGAAATGCATTTGTAAGCTTGTGTACTTTACTCTCTTTAAATAGGTTGTACTGGTATTGTCCTCCAAATGTTTGAGGCCGCTCATCCATGTTTTTAATCATTTGATCTATTGCTCTTGCTTAAATCATAGTGTAAAGCATCTAGATCAAAATCTAGCACCTAGAACTTGATAGATCTTTGGATTAAGCAATCAATAACTCTTAATGATTGATAAGTACAATCATAATTGTCCTTTTTCTCCTCTGAAAATTGTCAGTCACCACTCACAATACAACAACATGGAATATGTACTCGCATTGATACTGGAGATATAGGGAAAACTAGCTTGAAATCATGCATTGACAAAAGAGACAATTGATGTTCTTTGTAATAGCTCATTTTGGAACAATGTACCTATAGACATTACACTTCGCCAAACAAAGACATGATTGTCAATAGGTGCTTTTCATTTTTGTGCATTGTTCGATATTCCGTACAAAACTCCAGATGTTTTTAGTTTTTCGATATTGACACAAAATGACTACAATTCCATGGTTGGTGAACATCTGCCTTTTATTGAAAAAGACCTCCTAGATGTCTCAAAAATACAAAACCGTGTATTCCAGGCATTATGTTATCTTATTATCAAAATAGTCTGTTCATATGAATCAAAGCTAAAAATGCATTGGAGCAATATTGCAGCTTGTATCTATCAGGGAAAACACCCCACGACAAATACTATAGCTGTCAATTGGGCTTCGACCATTGGAAAGTTGTGCATCATTGACAGTGTTTGTGTAGCGCATCGTGATTTACAACAACGTCATCACAAAATTGCTATAGGCATTGACATATTCGTGGAAACTATCGAATACATTTTCAGTTTACTTGAATACCAAACGTGCCAAAAGCAAAACATGTATGTCTATTTCAATAAAATGTTGGATTATTCTCCTTCTTACCAGTTGTCTAATCGATTTTAATCTTCATCCATTGTTTATCCAGTTCTGCGCATATTCTCGTGTGTTTACACAGTCTGCTCTTGAGCATTCTAGCTCACTTCTTAGAGTTGTTTTAGAGATTGCTATTGCCTACTGCTCATCAACATTGCACATTAATTCAGACTTTCATTTTTAGCTGCTCAGAGATAGCATAGAGTACACAACTTCAATCCGCAACTTATTGTACTCATTTACTTCTGTTTTGTTTTGAATCAATACTATTCTTTATTGCGTTCAGTTTCGTCTCAGACTGTATGCATTTCTGTATTTCTTTGCGACTAATTATATGTCTAATAATCTTCAATGCTTAATTTCAAACATGATTTCTATCACTATTGTCTTGTTTGAATTGGATAGGCGTAGTCATGCATTGGAAAGATGAAGATAGTTTATTCTGCCATGCACGAAAGGTTTTCTTTTCAAGCTAGACCTATCTTCTGCATACCACTTACCGACATGGTATCAGAGCGAAATCATTACTCTTTATCTGATACCAACATGGTATCAGAGCTGTTTCACTACTTCTTTATATGATTCCAATCCATTCTTCTCAACCTTTTAGTATCAAAGAATTGATTTCTTATTGTTGGCATTACCACATCTTAGCATCATCGATACAATTGACAGACTAAGTTCCAAATGGATTCTCAAAGTAAAGTCGGTCTTATCGTAGACAAGTTGAATGGATCCAATTATTATTTGTGGAAATTTAAGATGAAGACCTTGCTAATTGCCAGTGAATTATGGGATGTTGTTACAGGTACAAAAGTAAAATCTGAAGACGATGACTCAAAGTGGAAATCAAAGGATGGTAAAGCTCTCACACTTATTATCCTCAATATATCAAATACACATATTGGACGCATATCTAAAGCTAAAATGTCAAGAGACGTTTGGGACATTTTGAACTCACTATATGACGTGAGGGACGTAACTACTAAGTTACATTTACGAAGGAAATTCTTCACAATCAAAATGTCTACTGGTGATTCTCTTCAAAGTCACATTAACCAGTTTAAGAATATTTTGCAATAGATGGCCGCTGTCGGATCAGTCATAGATGATCAAGACACAATTATGACATTGCTTTCAAGCTTGCCCTCTACATATGAGAATTGGGTGATGATCATATCGACAAACTCAGATTTAACTCTTACTAGAGTTATCACTATGTTGCTGCAAAAAGACAATAGATGAAGTCAAGACACTTTGTCTACTTTCTCCTCTCATGCTCTATTTGTCAACAAAGGCTTGAAGCGACAGAAGCAGAAAAGCTCCAAGAAGGCTGCAATGAATCAGAAATAGACTCAACGTCAAGAACAATCATCAAATCCACAGTTGAAGAAGAAGATGTTTTGTAGGTATTGCAAGCGCAATAACCATGAGATCAAGGATTGCCCAATTCTCCAAGCAAAGAACGCGGCCAAGCAACCTGGTCAGCAAGCAAACATAGTCTTTTCATCTCCCTAGGTCAAAGTGGTTAAAAGTGCATTCATGGTCAAAGATCAAAGCGCATTTTTGGATGATTCATGGTTTCTGGATTTTGGAGCAACTCAACATATGACCAATCAATGTGAGATCTGCAACTCTTACACTCCTTACAGCACAAAGAAATTTGTTCATCTTGGTGACAATAGTACTCACACTATTGAAGGAGAAGGTACTATAAGATTGCGATTCCAGCATGATCAATTCAAATTACTATCAAAGGTTTTATGTGTTCCTAAACTCTCTACAAATCTGTTACCAGTGAGTAGAATTACAGTTTTAGGTCATAAGGTAAAATTTGAATCTAATCAATGCAGAATTATTGATAGGAGTGATAAGATCCTTGCACTTGACAAGAGACAGGTTTATTTATATAGATTGGCACATTATTATTTTGAGTCTAGTCAAGCCTTGAAAACCTCTATTCTAGTCAATAAAGTATTATTATGGCATCATCGCTTAGGACACGTGAATCATGCATCTATTTTGAACATGACCAAACAATTTATGGTTCTTAATCTCGACTATCCTTCTTATAAAGGAAGCTCCTTAGATCCTGCTTACAAATCCTAAACACAAAAGGATAACACACTGTGGAGAAACCACCCAACCAAGTAGAAGCATCCAATCAATCTCTAGAAGCCTCACCCACAAGCCAAGGAACAAGAAACATGAATGTAGAGTGAGAGCCTGTCAATAAATCAAGAAACATGATGAGGAGTAGGGCGAGTTTGATCCTCTTATATAGAGCCTAATGCATCATGGGCACATAGCCATGCATAGCCCTATGTTCCCTATACATAGATTCACCTAGAATAGAGTCCTATGCATGGACCAACTATTCATAGAAATTGCTATTGATAACTCTACACATGCATACACTGTCTCATTACCTTGTCTAAAATCCACTTAGTGTGTTTTGGGCCTCACAAAGATATTAGTTACTTTCGGGTCACGTCCAGTATGATGTGGCATAACTAACAGCTTGTTTCACTGGAGTACCATGTATCCAAGACTAGGAGTATACTGTATTTTATGTACTGGTCATAGACATAACATTCTTCTCTCCTTAAACTGTTTCTATCCTTAGAAACTAAAATTCGGGAAATTCTTCTTTATGCTATCAACTCTCTCCCACGAATCATCATCCTCAGTACTCTTTCTTCCTTTCTGAACAAAATTTCATCATATGTCCAGGCTTCTTACAGACAAAACATAAGTTCTCTCTTTTAGCCTTTTCCCAGGACATAGATTTTTTGCTTGTTTTTTCATGAAATTGGATGGTAGGAGGTTGTTAAACATCAATTGAAGCTAGGAAAAGATGAATCATAGTCTTTTGAAGTTGTCCTAGAAATTAGAGCCAAGAATTCCAGCAATTGGGTTTGTAGGAAGTCAAAAAGTGTCAAAAATTGACCAATTTTGGTGAATTTTGGGGAATGGATTTCTCTAAATCCATAAGGGGATCATCTTGGATTTTTCGCAGCATGATTTGTATTCTTTTTTACCTTCCCAACAAGCTATCAGACCTGTAAATTGATGGGAGACTTATGTTTCAATTCCATCAAGTTTGTAGCAATTTTGACTTCTAGAAACCAAGAAATCATGGTTCTCAGCCCATACTGCTTCGTAGGATCTGTATGAAGGCTTCATGGAACTCTTTTAGATCATTTAAGACTGTTTGGATCATCACTTTACAGCTTGGTTGAGTGTTTGCACGTTTTTTTGACAATATGGTCTAGAAAAAGTGTGCCCTCCTACAGCTTAATTGGTTGTTCTGAACTCGCACGTGTGAGTCCTAGGTGGCAGGATGAATGGCAAGTGTCTTGTTCACTGGGTCTCCCTCTATACTAAGCTTTATAGCATCCAATTTGGTGTCCTGTAGCCAAAGATATGAGCATCTTAAGTTTGTAATTTTGAGAGCAAAATTGGCAAAATGTCCAATTGTTCTAATTGCATGCATGACAATTTTCTATTTTGAAGTACTGTGCTTGCATGGAATGTCTGCATGTGGTTTCTCTGAGTTATTTTGACATGCATGGATTGGTTAGATATGTTTTGAGTGGTCATACGCATGTACTCTGACAGATAGATACAAAACTGTATTTTATAGTTGACAATTTTGATAACACTGAATTTTACGTAAAATTTCGTAAAGTAAAAAATCAATTTAATGCCGCATGTCTTGCATGCTTGATGGACATTAATGAAGTAAAATTAAGAATCGAACAGTGAACCAAATTTTTGATTTCAATTGCTTAATACTGATTGTGAATTTTTTATGAATTTTTAGAAAACGTAAAAAAAATTAAAAAAAAATAAAAGTGCGAAAACTCGAAATTTTTAGTTTTCTCCAGTTTCTTATAATATCTATGAAATTGAATAAAAATAGTGATTTGACCATACTGAAGTCAGTCAATTTTTTGGTCAACTGTACTTCACTATGACTTGATCTGATATTAACTAAATTTAGTAATTTCTATGATAGATATATCGAGATAGCCGAAGAAACTTTGAATCAGGCTGCAAATCCAGGTGCACCATCTTATATGGTGATTTGTCAACAGTTGAGTACGGCACTAAATGACATGAATAATCATAATCAGATGAGAGATCCGCAAATGGAGGTTCTTTGAATCAAGTCAAATTGATGTCTTCACCCAATCTCAGTTTTCAACCGAAGATTTGTTCGGAAGAGAAGACGGAGAAGAAACATGAGGTCATCGAGGACTGGCTGGCCAAGTGGAGTAGCTACTTCAATATGCACGATGTTCCTGATGAGAAAAAAATTGAAAGTGTCGTGTTGTTCTTACGCGGCAAAGCGTCATCATAGTGGCGAGATTTACAAGTGAAACCAACTACATGGGATGTGTTTGCGGAAGTTTTCAAGAAAGCTTTCGTAGTAGCTGATGACGTGGACTACTACCTAAAGTTCGTGAACTGCAAGATGGGTACAAAGAGTTTAGACTCTTATATCCAGGAATTCATGGACCTATGGAATAGGGTTCCGTCATTCGATGCAAAGTTGACATTATGGCAGTTTGTCCTAGGTTTGCCAGCCGACTATCAAAACAAATGCAGGTGAAATGTGCTTCAAATCCTCGAGGATGCGTTTCGGATTGCAAAAGCATATGATTCCACAGTGGTGGCATCCAGGAAGCAATTTGCACAAATTCCAACCACTTTGAAAACCAAGAAGGGTAAGAAGCGCAGTCCAGACCAAGCAAAATATTTTGACGAATTAGATCAAGCAGCATCGGAACCCAGGAAGCCGAAGAGAAAGATATTCAAAAAATCTATGTCCCAAAAAAAGGCTAAAAGAGAGAACTTATGTTTTGTGAAGGCTTCATGGAACTCTTTTAGATCATTTAAGACTGTCTGGATCATCTTTTCCCAGCTTCAATTGATATTTAACAACCTCCTACCATCTAGTTTCATGAAAAGACAAGCAAAAATCATGAATTTTAGCCCTTTCTAGGTTTTTTCACCATGCACAATTGGAAATTAATGGCAAGAACGTTTTCCAAATCCACATGCAATCCAAAATACAGAGTTACAACCAATGAATTGATCTGATCTTGCTGGATTTTGAATTCTACCCTCCATTTTGTGCCTAAAACATGGAAAACAAGTCAAATTTGGCCACAAAAGAGCCTAGAATCCAAATACATGGGAAGATCCAACATGCAGGTGAATTTCAACTATTTCAAAGTGAATTAACTTGCTGGAAATTTTAGATCCTTCACTAGTTTTGAGTTACACATGCTAAAACTCCAAAAAAGATACCAAAATTGATTTCCTAGCACAATTCACCATAAACACAATGAAATTTGAGAGAGATATGGAACATGCAAATTGAATTTGGGAAGATCCACCAACTTGTAACCTTGCTCCACTCCTTGGATGAGAATACTAGTTGAATACCACCAAGCTCCAATGAAAAGCACCACCTCTCCAAGCTTGTAAGTCTTGCTTTGATACCACTATAATGGAAGCTCCTTAGATCCTGCTTACAAATCCTAAACACAAAAGGATAACACACTGTGGAGAAACCACCCAACCAAGTAGAAGCATCCAATCAATCTCTAGAAGCCTCACCTCCAAGCCAAGGAACAAGAAGCATGAATGTAGAGTGAGAGCCTGACAATGAATCAAGAACCATGATGAGGAGTAGGGCGAGTTTGGTCTTCTTATATAGAGCCTAATGCATCATGGGCACATAGCCATGCATAGCCCTATGTTCCCTATACATAGATTCACCTAGAATAGAGTCCTATGCATGGACCAACTATTCATAGAATTGCTATTGATAATGCATACACTATCTCATTACCTTGTCTAAACTCCACTTAGTGTGTTCTGGGCCTCACAAGGATATTAGTTACTTTTGGGTCACGTCCAGTATGACGTGGCATAACTAACGGCCTGTTTCACTAGAGTACCATGAATCCAAGACTAGGAATATACTGCATCCTATGTACTGGTCATGGACATAACACTTCTGGTAAGGTTGATCTCCCTGTTTGTCATAGCTGCATTTTTTAAAAGCAGGCTAGGTTTCCTTTTAGATCAAACCATATGCATGCAGCAAAAGATCTGTTAGATATTTTCATACAAATATATGTGGACCTATGCAAACTCCTTCATTGCTAGATGCAAAGTACTTTATTACCTTTATTGACAAATTCTCCAAAAGAACAATTGTTTATTTCATTAAACAGAAATTAGAGGCTTTCATCAAATTTAGACAATCCAAAGAGCATGTTGAGAATCAAACTGGCAAACAAATCAAAGCATTGAGATTAGATAATTCAAGAACTATTGCCTTAACAATGGCATTGAACAACAATACATCACTTCCTATTCGCCTCAGTCAAATGGTCTTACTGAGAGAAAGAACAGAACCTTACTTGAATTGGCAAAGTGCATGTTATCACATGCGACACTTCTGAAGTCCTTCTAGGCTGAAGCTGTTTCAACAGCAACCTATATTCAGAACAGATGCTCTACTAAAGGCCTCTCAGACAAAACACCATTCGAAGTTTGGACAGGTACCAAACCTTCTTTTTTGGATGTACTGCTTTTGTGTAGATATCTCGTGATCTCAAGAAGAAGTTCGACTTCCAGAGTATCAAGTGTGTTTTCATCAGCTACACTACTTCAGATCAAGCCTAAAAGTTGTTCGATCCTATAGAATCGAAGATATTCACTAGCCGAATGTCATCTTCATCGAACATCAGTTTCAAGACCTCAAAAGAAAGGGCAGTTTCCATGTAGCCGACCTATCAAATTCTCTTGACACTTTGAACTTTCTAGTTTCTTAGACAACTATTCCCATTGAAGGTCCAAGCTCTTCTACTTCCAATGAACAACAAATGAATGGTGGATCAGAAGACGATGATGTTGCAGTTCAGCAACTACAATATGATAAAAACGATCAACTTCTGATATTACCCAGAAGATCTTCAAGGACTAGTAGACCACCTAATCGGTATATTGACAAGTCTGCAGCATCTTTTGTTCAGAAACCGACGTCTATCCAAGAGGCACTCAGTCAGCCTGACTCAAATCTTTGGAAAGAAGCTATGGATAAAAAGAGTATTCATCTCTTATCAAGAACTAGATGTGGACAATTGTTGAATCACCTGCTAGCAGAAATGTAGTTGATTGCAAAAGGATTTTCAAAGTCAAGTACAACACAGATGGTAGCATCAATAGAAGAAAGGCACGACCAGTAGCCAGAGGTTTTTCTTAGTTATACAACATTGATTACACTTAGACCTTCAGTCCAGTAGTCAAGCATTCTTCTCTTCAACTTTTGCTATCATTTGCCGCTACAACAGATTTGGAAATACATCAAACATCATATCTCAATGGAGTTATCGAAGAAGACATTTACATGGTGCAACCCGAAGTTTATATTATCGAGGGTAAGCACAATCACATTTGTAAACTCCACAAGGCACTTTATGGCTTGAAGCAACTGCTCGAGCATGGTTTTAAAGGATCGATACTTTCCTCATTGATCACGGCTATACACCTAGCTCTTCAGATTCAAATGTTTACTCAAAGCAGTGCAGTAGTCTTTTATTATACGTGGATGATACATTGCTTTTCAGCACCATTACCGATCTGATAAAAGAGGAGAAGACAATGCTATCTTTCAAATTCGACATGACCGATCTGGGCGAAGCTCATTACATCTACAACACTTTAGTAAGATATAATCTGATCAATTGCAAGTTAGCTCTCTCACCAATGGAGCCAGGACTCAAATTGTCAAAGGACCAGTGTCCCCAAACAATTCATAAGAAACAGCAGATGCGTGAGTATCCTTACCATTCTATTATAAGATCTCTTATGTACACGATGATTTGTACCAAGCCAGACATAGCTTTTTCAATCAACTCTCTCACTCAGTTTATGACTAACTGGTATAACACATTGGAAGGCTCTTATCAGAGTCATGAGATATCTTTTAGCTACTATGGACTTTTGCATTTGTTATGGAGCAGTCGACAATGAAAAACTAAACTATAGATCTCAAGAAAAACTGAAGATCATCAGGGTAAATGCCACTAACAATCATAGCTAGAAGTACGTTTACATTCTAACAAGCATTTACCAAGCTTAAACATCGTGTATAGCAACCTAGTGAAATAAATCAAAACAAGACAACAAGATCACTTGCAAAAGGGTAAAGGGTCGGCCATGGCCAGTGATTGCCAAGCTTCTTGCAAAGGTTAAACATCATCTGAATAACTTACGGTCTAAATTTTTTTCATAATCAACCACGTTTATTATCAACTTTTCGCCAATCACAAGATCTAATTCTAACTAGTTTCATTTGTTTGCAATTTGTTTTGCAGGTCGAGAGGGCTAAGAAGACCAGTATGGCTAGTAGCCTCACAAATGCTAATGATAACAGCCTTTATATTGCTGGCTATGGCATGACCAGGATCGCCATACCTAGGCTCGATGGTCGTGGGCATCAGCTATGGCATGAGGCTAGCGATCAGCGTGCCCATCACATCAGAGCTTTTCGGCCTGAAAAACTTCGACATGCTCTACAATTTCCTCATACTCAACATCTCTCTTGGCTTCTTCCTTTTCTTTGGCCTTTTGGCAGACTACCTTTACAATGGAGAGGCCTCCAAACCCTTTTCTGGCAACCAATATTTGGCCATGCATGCCACATTTAATGATACTCCATCCATCCAATTTGGCTACGTTTTTGTCTCATTTGGCACATACCAACCCTCATCTGCATGAATGCTCATTGTTTTTAATTTATGTTTATCATAATGGCAGGCATTTGTGTATTGGCCTTGGTATTTGACATTATTTTAATATGGAAGACCAAGGCCCTCTATTCATCCCTAGGTGATTTTACCAAAGAGAACAATGCCAAAGCCAAGGCCATGTCTACATAGTCCCCTCATCTTCTTTTGTCTCAATCCACTCCCTTTACTTACTCACCCCTAGATATTCAAGAGCTAAAGAATGAGATTAGAAAATTTAAAAATATTATAATACGAAAAGATAATGAAATCATTAGTCTTACCCTAGAATGTGATAAAGGCAAAGAGCATATAAGTCATTAGAATTGGAAATGAAGACCCAATCTTCCATATATGAAGAAAAATTGAGGACTACTAATTTTATCAACTCTCAACAAATTGAAGAAATATTTATGTTGAGACAAAAATGTGCCTCATTTTCTAAAGATATCCAAAAATATAAACAAAAAGAAGAAAAAAATTTGCAAACATTTCGATAATTATGTTATATACATTCCTCTTCCTGAATTCCCTATAGTGCATCAAGAGTTAGAGTTAAGGGCATCTACTAGTGAGTCTAAGAATTTGCTTTTCAGATGGCCTATAATTCCGGGATCATTTGAATCCTATACTGATGCATGTGCCAGTTTAAGAATGTTTCATTCATGGTCAAGATTTAATAGCAGTTCATCAATAAGATTGGTAGGACATTATGCCAACTATTTATATTTATGGTTGGAAAGACCATGGGGTTACAAATGTAAACCGAAAAAGCTTAAGTTGGAACATTGGTGGTGTAATCCCAATGTATCCATGGAAAAGAATTTTGATTTAATGTTATATATTCGAATCAGAGATGAACAAGTAATAGAGAGAAAAATATTGAACGAAATGTTCCAACACAAATTCTTAGAAGGGGCAAATCCAATTTCATTGATAATAATGGAATAAAAGTACAAAGCCCTTCTGGAAGTTTTACGCCTCGAACAGATGAGTGCAGAATGGTTCTTGAGTAAAATAAATATTTATATGTGTATATATGTGGATACATTTAATAAATGCATAACACCCACAATTTACACTTGCATCAATTAGACACTGTGATGTATGCATCCATCCCATAAAAAAAAAAAACTGATATGTTGCATTTCATGCCTACTTGCATTATGCATTGATCTGAAGATGGGATGCAATGTTCTAATGCCTTGGATGGGCATTTTTGTTAGATAGTCTCATGAGGGTGGTATTGAGAGGAAATAAGAAGATTTGGAAGGGATAAAACATTACCAGTGGGGAGGCGAGCATAAAAAAAAAAAAACTGAAGAGAAAATACCTATTGATAATTATGGATCTATGTCGAAGACATTTGTTGCTGTTAAAGACCATCTTGGATCTTTTATTGAGACTATTTGTGATATCTTTTGCGTAATGAGTGGAAAAATGAGTGAAAAAAGAAATGATGAGCGTTTTTCATTTTGTTATTCGTAAGGTCTTGAGAAATATGACTGGATCATAGATTTTCTTTTGTAAGGATAGAAAATATCATATCTCAATTCAAAATCTATCTATGAGGTATAGCATGAATATATGCTTAAAAAAAAAAAAATCTATGTATTATTTAAGAAGTGAATAGATTTTTATGAGATTGAGAGATATTCACAATGTGAATGACGAAGATCCAACTTTTAGAATAGGTTGCATTGCACGGACTACATTATATGAAGACCTAGACACGAAGCTGAGAAACTACATTCATATCTTGTTGCGACAATGAAAATTGCATCAACATTTCCCAACAATGCATGGTTTTGATGATGGGCATTACATTATGACTTGATGGGAGTGGGAGCATATTTTCTTTAGACACGGGCTGGATGTAATGCAAGATTTTCATTTTGGATAAAGACAATGTTGCTGAAAGATCTAAAGGCTAAATCAATGGTCTTTGAATTCATGTTGCTGAATAATAATGGTTAGCATCACACTATATTGTGTGCTGAGCTCATTAATTGACGAAGAAAACCTTGAGATGCTGAAAAGATGAAAAGATCGTAAAGCTAAATCAATGGCTTTATGATACAAAATCAAATGTCAAAGACTATTCCCACTGTTCGCGGGGATGCTTCACATTTAAGAATGTGCTAGATGTAGCTCATATGCGCAAATTTGCTATTATGCCACTTTTTATTGATATACGAATATGGCTATGTTAAAAAGTAGGTATAAGTTTCTATGGCAGGTTCAAATGTCATAATCAATCTTGAAATGATAGTTATATCAGACAAATTAGAGTTATTTTTTATACTTTACTATTTTTAGTAAGTCTGTTAAATAGCAATAAGCTATTTTTAGCAACACTCATAAGTGACTTTGATGGATGATAATATCAATAGTTGCTAAGTAGTTTTATTAAATGGCAATTTTCTGCCATATGGTATGATGAAATGTATCTTATTTATATCCTGATTAATAAAAGATGCCCATGTACCTTTAAGATTCTGCCTTAAAGTTCAAGGAATGTCCTAAGGTTAATGGTCATGAAGACAAAAATATGTTCATTTGCAGTTTCTAATGACAAGCAGTTGATGATTCAAGATGTCTAAGTAAAGAAAAGGAAAGAAATTGCCAGTTCAGAATCGCCAATTTAAAGTACTATGTAGATTCTCGAATTGTAACCGATGAGCTAATGATAGAAGTCTTTACCGCATTTGAAAACATGATGATCAGATGATTTGCTGTGGTAAGGATTATATTTGCCTTTATGAAGTTTTAATTGAGAAGCAATTGCTGATTGCTCACAGAAGATTATTCGAGTTCCAATTGGGAGCAATAGTTGAGAATGAAAAGCACTAAGTCAGGATATGTGAAAATAAAATGGATGTCAGCTAAATTTATGAAGACATCACCCATATACCTACATTTTGGGAGCAATTCAAAGTAACAAATGAAAATGGTTCTTGAGGCCAAAATAGTTTATAAAAGAGTTGTGTCAATATGAAGACTAAGAAGACAATTATGAATGCATTTTGCCCTTCAATAAAGGGTGGTTATGAAGAAGAGACATTCCATAGGTCGTTGGAGTAGTTTACACTATGGATTTGCAATGATTGGAAAAACAACTAATTTACATTGGACATGTCCATGTCCAATGGATATGAAAATATTCAAGATAAAGTTGGCGACAGATTCAATGTGGAATTTAAGTCTTTGGTATATTGAAGTGAAAGAAGATGAAAAACCGATTTCTATCATGCACTCAGGAGGAGACATTGAGAGGTGTTTGCGGGGTTGGTTATTCGATGGCATTCATGGAGGAGAAGGGAGAGCGTAGGAAAAAGGGAGGAGACTTGTTTTCTGCTAGGGAGAGATTATTCTAGTGTTCTGATGGTGAAGAATGGAGAGAATCTTTTGCTGCACTCTCTATGTCAGTGATGATTATTGATACAGACAGACTTCTGAGCAATGACCACATACGAATAATGAAATGTTTTGTCTCACAATGCATTTTCAGAGATGAATCATTGAGAAAGAAAGCAATTATCGTTGCTCAGACTGACATAAACCAGAAGATATTGTGATGGATTCCAACTTCAACTACATACTATTGAGCGATGGCTCACTAAATCCATTCCATGCTATGTGAACATTGATTTCCCAGAGGATTAGTCACAACTACCTGTGCTAACTAATTGAGCTGGCTTTTGAGTATGCCTACTATTTGAGCGACACTCATATGAGCCTACGAATGAAGTATACTTTTGTCTCTGAGCGTACATCAGATAGCAAAGAAGTATGTGAGGCGACCATCAGCGCTCGGGCCAATGGAGGAGCAACGAGCAGCAGGCCATCGCGAGCCAGCAGGTAGCAAAGAGAAGAAAGAGCATTATTCATTATGTGTAGGCGAAGGAGGAGAGAAGAGCCATTATCCTTGAACGTGTGAGCCATCAGTTCGCTCATCCTTCTAATAAGAAAGCGAAGCTCCTTTCCATCCAGAAGTGACCCTTCTGAGTATTTGTGAAACTCAGAATCATTACAATAAGATGCTAAATGTTACAAGAACGAAGCGCTTTCAGTCAATATTTGATAGTTGTCCAAATCCTATATTGGAAGAGCGACCTCCAGACTTCTATTGCTCTGCTGTTTTGAAAAATTTGTTGAATGCAATTAAAATCATTGTGAAAGATCTGAAAAACAATTCTGGAAGATTTGAAGAACGGATGTTCCCCAATCTCATACAGGACAGCGATGGAGGTCTGACTCTGTCTACGCTGAAATTCAGTCAAACTTGAAGGAGAGGCCATCACTGTTGTCCAACAAGGAGTGCCATTTTGTTACTATGAGATACCAACCTATTGTTCTTGGAGAAACGTGACCATCGTTATTGTCTGAATTGGGTGCCTCACTGACACGTGAAGGCTATTTACTGTGAAATCTGTTGTTGTTGTGAGATGCGACCCTGCTATCCAATTCAATACATTCTTAAAGGAATGTCAGTTCATAGTCTGATCTTCGGTTCCAACTTTGCTTGAGCAACATGAAAATGTTGTGTGCAGTGACTGTGAAAATCTGAGAATCCGCTTGTAGTTACCATCAAATGAATGCATCTTGGAAAGTTCAAGAAACAGACTTGCAGTTTTGGGCCATTGTCTGATGTTAGTTTGAGAATCAGACCTGTAGCGTGACTGTCCACAATAAGCTTGTTGTTGGTCGTTGGAGAGACCATTGCTACTCAATCAATTATGTTTTGGAAGTCTGCTTTGAAACTTCATTGTTGAGTGAAAGGAGGAACTGTGAAGGATTTGAGTGCCCACTTTATGAAGAACTATGATGTGTGCTGAAGAAAAATGAAGGGGCCACCAAAAGTAAAGAACCAGTTACCTGCTGAAGAGACCCTTAACCTATGGACATGCCCTTGAAACTTAAGTCAGAACAAGAAGACTCAGGTAATTTTCATTGTTTATCTCTGTTTTTACTCATGTCTTAATTCACTTCATAATACATATAAAAGATGAGTAAATGTTATTTTGTGTATTATTGCAATGGCTATGAATGGAATTAAAGAATGAGAATCTGATTAGTCGATTTATACTAAACGTGTAATGCAATAAAAGATGACTAACGGATTTACCTTCTGCAGTATCAGTAATAATTCACTAATTTACTGTCTGAGGTAAAACATAGTCAACATGAAAAATATTTAGATTTTGTTTTGTTTTCACAGAATATTCCATATGCTTAACAAACATAATTGCAATTTACAAGCATAATAAATCACATATTACTAATCCATTAAAAAACATGGAGAAGCTATTGCTCAAAGTGGTTGAAAAAAACCATTAGAGCTATATATATTATATATTTCCAAAACCACATACATTATCATGACAAAACCACTGAAAAAGATAGTCACAAGCTTTCGTAGATAGATCATGACAATTGCCTCAATGATTGAATCAACTTCAATGTGAATGTGCATGTCCATAAAATTTTGTATATTAAATAGAAATATTTACAAAGTACAATTCAGCAGTATCTAATCTGCTTCTGATATTTAGTTGCAACTTAGAATCATGCAACAATTTTCTTCTTTCGTATGGATCCAATAGCTCATAGTTTTCATGCTTACTCAGATCAACGTAAGCAACATACACTGCAAAATGAGATGATCTGAACATGGAATTCACTGGTCCATATCCTAAAATTTTAACCGCAATAGTTTTTTTTACAAAAATTATTTTGTGCACCTTATTGAAATTATGTCCTCCAAGAAAATGAGACAATACCTTGATTGCCATAACCATAGTCTCACCATGTTGATGAAACTTTGAATGGGCAACACTTATCTCATTATTCTTGAAGGACTTCAAGTAGTGCCCCAGTGCATGATCTCTTGAAAATTCTCCAGCATAAGATCTTTGCCCTCGACGAATTGCAAAATTATCAAGAAAAATTGTTTCCTGAAATAATAAAAAACAAAGTAAGCTCCAATATATAATTTGACATAACAAATCTACTAGTACATAAGAGACAAAAACTTACGCATTGGCTTTGTCTTCTCTGATTATTGTCTCTCCATCAATATTATGTCCACCTTTCAATGTCAATATTTTTCGTGAATAGACAGGTGGCTGTGGAAAATCAAGTTGACTTTGGATTCTAAAAAACTCCTCCTCAGAAGGTAGATCTTCTTTGTTGCGCATTCCCTCCACAACCATTTTCAAGCAATCTTTCCCTGAATAAAACTTATCATTATGTACATCGTCAACACCAGGGGAAGATCATCAACATCAAAATCAATTATATTCAAAAATTCATCAAGTTGTTTGCTCAAAATGCAAAGAGTCTCAGTTTCAATGAAGTCAAAAAGATCTGATATATCCGATATTGTCAAAAAAAAAATTACTATCTATATTATAAGTAGCAGATATTCCTCTTGTCTTAAAAGGCATTAAGGCCCTTCCCGAAACAAAGGAGGGTAAGATTATAGAAGGAGCTGTTGCCTTATCAGTTCCCAATACTGATATAGAAAATATAGAAAATTTGATTGAATAGAGATCTATTTGTAAATAGAGAGACATAAAAAAAAAAAAGATACAATCATTTTACATGTAAACAACCCGTTTATGGATTTTTTTTATTGATATCACAATAGATTCTTACAATCAGCTTGTGTCCTTAGTTTAATATTGGAATGCAATTTTTCTATAATGATAAAAAGACATGATGATTGGCATGTATTTGCTGATAGTGAATCTCAATGTTCTTCCATAAGTTGGATTGTTTCGACAATATCTCTGCATTTGAACTCAAGCTCGTGTCTTTTACGTAACATAAAACTAATACAAAGCTAATTAGAACCAGTACAGAGTTTGTATTAGAAAGTTTTGATTGAAACTATTCATAAAAGATCGAGTGTTTACAGTTACTTACGAGTTTACCATTGAAAATGAATCTGAATCGTACATCATCTTGTAGGAGCAATAGTTCCCACCGGATGTAGTTTAGACTCCAATCTTCTTCCACCTCTACACATGTCAAAACGGCATCATTGTATATAATTTCAATACTTTTTTGTTTTGAATGTCCACTGGCTTCCAAGTCTTGATCGAGTGGCATCCATTTATTTTTATTTTCTTTTCATCTTTGATAATGGAAGCATAAGCTCAACATTTATTTTTCAATTTGATAATGGAAGCACATGGAAGACATTTTAATTCTGCATTCTATTTTTCCATCTGATCTTTTGTCCCAACCTTCATCCATAAGTTTGGATAATAAACTATTTGATAAATTTTTGCATACAGACATCGTTGGGGTTTTGTGTACATTGACACTTGAAAAGAAATCCACAAATATATTCAAGGAAATAATCCAACTCAATTTGACTGTTTTTTATCCCATGCTCATTTTTAATGAATTTTTTACATCATTATATATCTTGCAACAAAATGATTCTGAAACTGTAGTATCTATTGCAATCCATTCATCACTTTCAAAACTAGGTAATGAAATTGGTACTATTTGTCCAAAATTTCCTTTTGTATCAGGAATGTACATTGATTCATAAAAAAAGATCCCACTATTAACTAGATCTTTTGTAGTTCTACCTCGATATTGCAGTTGTCCAATATCAGTGTAAATAACATCTAACACGCCTGCTAAAGATCCACTCGGCTCCCATTCATTTATGTTGGATGGATATAAGTCTGCAAGAGAAAAATGATCAGATTGGCAAGTTTACTATTAGATATTTATGAATGACAAAAATCAAAGTATCAAAAGTATCAATACTCACAGTTGTTTTTTTTGTGATCCTGATAGTTGAATCCTTGCACATTTATCTCTGAATGCATATATACATGTTGGACTAGATTTTCAAAAATAGATTTTCTTCCTAATGATCTTCTGAAATCCAAAATTCTGGCCTTCCAATAAGATCAAAATGATAGTTTTGATCTTTTCCTTTTTCGAAATGAATGCTCCTCTTGATGATGGATGCATCAAAACCCAAGAGTTTTTTGAATATTTTCTTGGCACTCATAATCCATTATCATCTGTCTCGTTGAATAGAAGCACAGACTCGATTAAGGAGCACGGCTTCCTTGATGTCACCATTTGTAATGTGTATGCAAAAATATGAAACAATGAACTATGAATCTGAAAATTTGCGTATACAAAAAGCCATGAATTTGAGAAAAAAGTGTTGGCGAAAATTTAAAACACTGATCTATTTGGCGCCACAAATTAACTCTGGTTAGCCATGTTAACCATGGTTTGACAATGCATATACATTAATGGTACATCAATTTTCTCATCTCAACCATCTGTCATATTCATTTTCAATATTTTTGGGTCTCTTCGAACAATGATGAGCTGGAAGGGCAAGCCTCATCAACCAATAGCATTTTCACATGCTGCCCGACGAAACAACAATATATTTAAAAAGTTTTTGTTTTATTTATATTTGAAAAATTCTACGTTACGTAGAACTCCGCAGCTAAGGTTTCAACTGGTCCACATGGCAACGAAAATAAGAAAAATAAATAAAAAAACATCTTCTTCAAAGGCCCTCGTCGGGCTCTAAGTTTCTCTAATGCAAGAGCATCAATAGGGTGACCACAAACACACTAGGAGAGACCCAAGACCGAAGGATGAGGAAGCCCCAAGAGAAGATGAAGAACAGTGGTGAAGATGGCCAAAGACAACCAGAAGGAAGGAATAACAAGCCGAGCTGACAGCCAAGCCCCGGCACCAGGACCTGCACAAGAAACAAGCCGAGTTCGATGCAACGCCGAAGGAGCCTTAGAGAGCATGTTGGAAAGGGTAAGCTTGTGCACGTGCTCCAAGAGGGTCTCTTGCAGGTGATCTGAACTGAAAGTGAGGAGTTGTTCAAAAAGAGAAAGACAAGCTTGTGCAGAGAGGGGGAGGAGCTCTCGCGCATCAATGAGGAGGTGCTGAAAAGGTAGAGAACCACTATCCACACGAGCAATGGAATCCTCCAAGAGAGGGCGAAATCCAGAAAGGAACCGAGAAGACCAAGTAGGGGCAACAAGAGCCCAGCTCCCAAGAAAAGCTGCAGGTGCAGAAGAAACTGTAGAGAGAAGACTCACACCTCCACAAGAAATGGGTAACTGAGCCTGGTTTCGAACTGAAAGGGCCTCCACACCGTCCAAAGAACCTGGGCCCAAAAGGCGGCCAAAAACATCCGTAAGAGAGCTGTCAAAGGAAGAGAGGAGATGCAAAAAGTTCGGAGTAGGGGGGAAAGTCCGCAGTAGATAAAAAGGACACTTGATAAAGCAAGACGTCAAGGTACCAAAAGCGACTTGAGTGTCGTCCAACCGGGGAAACAGATCTGAATGAGCAACATCCTCCTGGAGAGCCTCACCAAGAAAAACAAAGCTGAAGGATGCGAATGCCATCCAAAGGAACAAGGAAATCTTGAAGAGGAACAAAGTCCGGGGGAAGACCTGTTGGAGACCACACTGAACACTTTCGAGGTTGAATAAACAAACCAAGAGAAGCCAGCTGCTCAGAGAAATGATGAAATGCGAGGAGCACCCTAGGAGCAGGACCAACAATATGAGTGTCATCAGCAACCGAAGGAAATAAACAGGAGAGAAATGCCTCTGTAGAAGCTCGAAGTGCACGGAAATGAGCCAGAGCGAAAAGAGGACCAGAAGGATCACCTTGATGAGTACCTACTACAGACTAGATAGTAGAAAGATCCCAAGAGTGCACATGGTGACTGTAAAAGAGAGGAGTCTCAGTAGCATAGAACAACTGCACAAATGGGATAAGATGAGCCAACTCACCACCAGCCGCGCGCAGCTCCTAAAAGATCGTAGCTCTAGAAACAGAGTTAAAAGCATTGGAAACATCCACTTGGAAAACAACCTAGTCAGGATGGAGATCAAGGGTGGCACGCACACCATGAACGACAACTTCACAACCGCCAGGAGTAGAGACATCAAACTGATGAGGGGAGAGAAAAGAGGCAAAAATCTGTTGAAACTAAAAACAGATAGAGCGACTAACAAGACAGAGGAGGACTTGGCCAATAGCGATGGGACGGACGCCACCCGAGGCTTTAGACATGGCGATCAAATGAGACATGGACAAAAGATGTGTGACAGAAGAAGGAATATGACCAGAGGCAATAAAAGAGCAGACCTGAAAGAGTTGAACAAAGCCACTAGCAGAGTCCTTAGGTGGAAAGCAATCACGAAGGTGTTCATAGACCAAACCGGAGGGACCACCAACAGCAAGACGAGGACTACGATGGAAGGCACGAGAAGCACCAAGTCAACATCAGACACAAAGTCCTCCACAAACAAGGGAAGAATGTCTTCAGAAGCAGGATGCAGAGCTTGGAGAGCAGCAACATGTAGGGTCGAAGATCTTGCGTAGTATAGCCCTCCCGCCTGTCAACAAGGTTTAGATCACTGGATAGCTATGCATAGATGCTATTTTTAGTTAGTTTCCTACTTCCTCCCTTAACTCTATTCACCATTAACACTACTCTCCCTTGACTCTACTCCCCTACACTAACATTCATGATAATTTTGGGTGAAGGGAAAGAATAGAAAAGAAGAGGAAGAGAGAGGAGAAGAGAGAAAGAGAGAGAGATGAGATGGAGGTTAGCTCAAATGCTCAATGTCATTGCTTATGGAGAAATCTTAACTAATCACAAACAAAAATCATGGAAGAAATGGAAATAACAAGCAATCACAAAAATAGCATAAGCAAGAGTGATTAGCAAATGAGGATGTTTGAGCTCTCAAAATAGTAGAGTCTCTTCCTCTCAATTAAGCATGAAAATAGTGTACAAATGGTGCCTTTTTATAAAATGGGGAAGGCCCTTGCCCCTCAATCCTATTGGCTAATATTCACATTGATCCTATCCATTCATCTTGGACCAAAATTGATCCAAGGGTCCATAAAAAGTACATTGAAATTCACAAGATTCATGTGAGTCCCAATTTGGACCCAGCTCTAAAAAGTAATCTCTAAGTTTAAAAATGACTTTGGGCC
Source organism: Diphasiastrum complanatum (assembly GCA_029204225.1). Classification (NCBI taxonomy): domain Eukaryota; kingdom Viridiplantae; phylum Streptophyta; class Lycopodiopsida; order Lycopodiales; family Lycopodiaceae; genus Diphasiastrum; species Diphasiastrum complanatum. Next base: position 11,198,183 of record CM055107.1, on the reverse strand, counting down.
TCTAGTTTTATTTTAATTCCAAGGCCCAAATTAATTTTATTTTATTCACACTTAAGTTTGCGTGCTCATTGGGCCATGGGCTTACGCGCGCAGGATGCCATGCCCTCGCAACACATTTTATTGGACAATTTTATTTATTTACACTTTGTTGGAAATACCCCCAACAGGACCCATGGCCTGAAGTAGTGTCCCTCGACACTCTGCCGGTTTAGTAAAGCGTCCTCTTTGCCCGCCTCTAGTGGATCAGGTAGCCCGTAACGTCTTCCACGAAGATGAGACGGTCCAGTTTCTTCGAGTCCTTGGGCGTGTGGAAGGACTTGTGGACTCTTGTCAACCATTCTTGATCGACCCATGCTTGGAATCGGAGCGTCCAGGGATCTCCAAGGAAGGCAGTTTGGTAATATACACAAGCGACTAACAACTGATCTTCAACTTTTTTGGAAGCTAGCACATTATTAGGATCAAAGAATATCGAGGGAAGAAAATCATCCCATTTGGTTTCAATGCCCATTAAATGTTCTAAGTCTCGGGCGTAAGTGGCTGTCGCGCAGACTGTTGGATCAGGGCAGTTGATATATTGATTCGCGAAAGTGGTGAGAGGCCTTCTAGCATCTACATCCGTAGTCCACCCGTATTCTGATGGTATGATCGGCCAATTAAAATTTTGAAGTGTGATCTTGTCCAGAGGGGTTCCGCATTCCTCCCATTTGGATCATCGTGTACATGGCAGGAAGTGCGCATTCACCCGTAATTGTTGCGGACTTGTCACATAGGCCCTGATGGCCGCAGGGTCTCTTTTGAACAACTGTTGATGCCACTCTGGTTGTGGTTGGAGGGCGGTTAATGCTTGCGGTTCCTTGCCCTTTATTGTCTGAGCTGAAAACGATATCTACCAGCCGCCTCTTGATGACTCGTGGGGATACTTTGATAGGAATTCGTTTATTTTCTCCTCCACGGACTTTGGTCTTCGGAAGGCCCGACTTGCAGATATCGTGCGCGAACCTCTAGATGATGTGGCTTGGCTTTGACTGGTATCTGTGCCTTGGCCCTGGTCTCGCGTCTCAGCACCCGTATTCGTTGGTCCTTGGCCTTCGGACCCTTGATCTTGACTAAATCCCCATACTACTTGTTGGCTTTGGTCCTGGCTTGTACTGGCCTATGCAACGTCAAAAACAGGTGGCAGTGGAATCACCACGGGGGTGGGCTGGACCTTTGTCTCCATGAATGTATTGGCAAGCCTTGAGGGCTTGTTTGGCCTGGGCGAGCTTGTGAGTTGCGCTTGCCCGATCCTTTGATGGCGAAGCAGGTGGGGTTTGAGAAGCAACTGTGGAAACCGGGGTGAGGACGGTTTGTCCAAACGAGAGGATGGGAGGAACAAAGGGGAATTGAAGGGTGGTGTGGAGTATGAAAGAAGACGAGGATGGAGCAGAGAGGGTCTGACGTGGATGGAGTGAAAATGGAACAGAGAGGGTCTGACATGGGGGTGAAAAATGGATGACTTGCATCCATGCCAGAGTGTCGGAAAATAATTGAGAATCAGACGGATTAAATGGGATGGAAGCAACGGTGGTAGCAGAAGTGATGGAGGATGCGATGGTGATGGACGGAGTAGTAGATAATGGAACAAAAATGGAAGTGGTATCAACAGAGGAAACGGGAATGGACACAGAAACAGTTGTGGATGGAACAGGAAGAGAAGTAACAACAACAGAGATCGGAGTGGAGGGTTGCACGAAAGAAGAAGTGGCGATGGTTGATGGAATGGTTAGTGCAGTGGTGGAGGTGTGTCGTTGGGTAGCAGGTGGAGATGAAGATGTAGAGGTAGCGCCACGCATTCGTTTGCTGGCCGTTGTGTTACTACGGTAACTGCAGGTTGGGAGGACATGGATGCTTGAGATGGCAGATAAAGGTTAGTGTGCGGCATGAGGGAAGACAAAAGGGTTGAGCGGTGGAAACCGCGCATTTTCGTCTTGAGAAGTGCACAGGCAAAATTACACAATAGGGGGCCTGCTGCAATACGCTCACGGTTGTTGGGTTTGATGGAGTTGGTTAGTTCACAAATAAGAAAGCTATGCCAGTCGTATGGCACAACTAAGAGGCCAGGGAATTTCAGAAAGAATTCCACTATCTGACTCAGCAGCTTAGACTGGATTCTCTCTCTGCTCGCTCTCTCCCTCTCCCTCCCTCCCTCTCTCTCTCTCTCTCTCTCTCTCTCTCTCTCTCTCTCTCTCTCTCTCTCTCTCTCTCTCTCTCTCTCTCTCTCTCTCTCTCTCTCTCTCTCTCTCTCTCTCTCTCTCTCTCTCTCTCTCTCTCTCTCTCTCTCCTCCCCTTCGCTCTCTGCTTGCTCCTGCTTGCTCGCTCCTCCCCTTCTCTCGCTCCCTGCTTGGCTCACGCCTCTGCTCACTCAATCCTCCTCTTCGCTCTCTGCTCGCTCCTGCTTGCACTCCCTCGTCCTCCCTTGCTCTCTCCCGTCACTCCCCCCCTCGCTCCTGCTCACTCTCCTCCGTCCCCTGCTCCCTGCTCGCTCCTGCCCTCTCTCTCCTTCGTCCATGCTCCCTGCTCGCTCCTGCCCTGCTTTCTCTCTCTCTCTCTCTCTCTTGGCCTGTATTTTTTTTTTGTTTTATTTTTCAATTAATCGGAAGATTCTGTAATTTTGCATGAATTTTCCCTGCAAAATTAGCTTCTCAACGATCTACTGTATGCTTCGATTCAGCATTTTTGTGTGCACGTATGATTTTTTGATACATTTTAAGCCTATATGTTTGTTAGAGAAGATGGAAGACGTCCCTCAAGGTGAGATTGAGCTCTTTTATAAAGTTTAGTAAGAAGCATCTAACTATATATATGTATCTTGCATCTTTTTAGTAACTTCTTTGCTAGTGGGCGCACATGTCAATTTTTTCTGCTTTTTGGAAACTTCTTTGCTGCTGGTAATATCTTGAATGTCATCACACTTTCTAAGCGCATCTTTATGCATGCAATCAGTGCTGTAGATTGAAGGGCAACTTTACCCTTCAAGAAGATATGTCTTGAAGGGTATAACCTGTGAAGTATTTCAGATCATTATGATCCAATCCACTTGAAAGATCTTTGGTTATAAAGAGAAATACTCAAACTCGCCTTCTAACTTTCCCACACTTTCAAAAAAAGTTTATTCAAATGACATTTAGACTAATGAACTTTGAAAAGTCAATCTCGAAGTGTAAAAATAAAGTTGGCCTCAATATGCCAAATATGGAAATATAGCAAATATGATCAAACTCGTTGAATCCTTCACACTCCCTCTTCAACTATAGGTACATTGATGAAAAAGATATGTACACCCCGAAGGGGAAGTTTAAACAAAAGTAGGCTCAAACAAGAGCAAAGCTTGCAGTAAAGTTAAGATTAATCCAAATCCTGGCGTTAAAAGTAAAAGTGCATAAACTATGATGATGTCCGTGGGAGTCTACCAACTGACTACAGCAGATCAGAAAAGTGAAGAGGTGGTGAGTCGGCTAATGAAGGGAGATGAGATATAGCAGACCCAGCCACCGTCGCCCGTGGCAGAATAGATAGGGCCTAAGCATGTTGCAGGGCAATGGAAACACGTTGTTTGAAAGAAGCCACGAGAATAAAACCAGGAATACCTTGATGCTCTACCGCCTGATGAGAACACATGCAAAGAAAATCCTCAAAGAGTTGATTCAAGGTGCCATAAGTCTCAGTAGCCAAGGGAAAGAAAGCATCAGAGGGGTGTCTGTCGGAGTAGGTTTTTTCCTTCTCTTGTGCTGCCACACCTGCCGCTTCTCCTGGTGTAAAGGCAGAGCGAGACAATAGGTCACCATGCATGGGATCAGCAACAACAACATCTGCCAAAGTACGAAGCCCATCCTGAGAGAGGACGATGTCAACACGCCTGCGGGAAGAGTGGGATGCGGAAGAAGAAAGTACATGAGACTGCTCTCTGAGGACATGGAATCCTCAATCTCTGGCTATAGTGGCCGCTACATCTTTGACGACATCATTCGTAGCTGTGCGCTCACTCCCAGAAGGACAACGGAGGAGGTGGATAGCATTAGAGAAAATATGGGCCCAAAGAGGGTCCTATAAGAAATGCCATGTAGGAGAGAGAAAAATAACTATAAAGTAATTATAATATCATTTTCTAACTTCTTTACGCATCTGCCCGCACTACTTTCCATGTAAATGAATGCACCTTAGTTTAGTCACATCAAACTTCACTGGTGTTTAACCACAATTAAAATATAATTTTTCAAAATGCTGAAATATTCCCTCCCAATAGTTGGGAACACTCAAAAATTTGAATTAGGAGTGACATTTCTAAAAAAAAACTTACGTCATCTCTATCTCCAAGGTCAAAAACAAGCGTTTAGTGCCATCTCTATCTCCAGGAGAGTTGTTAGCGCTATCTCCAGCTTTGTTATTGTCATTGTGTTGTTTGTTACTATACTATTATACTGATGACAAAGCTTTATCATCTTCATGTGGATCTGTCACAAGAATAGTTAGAAATCAGTGTTGATCTGACTCATTAGTATAAGCTCTAAATGTGATGACATAATTAGTGTACAGTTTATTTGGTTTACTGTATATGGTTGTGATTGGGAAGTAACCCCTTAGGATATATTGATCGGGCATTGATCCGTAGCCGGCTGCTTGGGTTAGCCGAGTAGCCACAAATAGGAAGAATTAGCCTGTACAAAGTTATTTACAGTACTTGCTATACTTGGGGGCATGTCCCAAGTTTGTTGGTCGAATTTGGCCATATTGGGCCCAACCTTAATTTGACAGGTGGTAGGCCAATTTTAGGACACCTGCCTTTTCATGCAGTTTGTGAATACTCTATATGTATAGTGTTTCTTTGTAATCTAATAACTTTTGTTGTGCCATCTATGAGAGCTTGCGAGGAGTGGCTATGGTGATTGTGTGATGTGATCTACATACTGCACTAGATTCTATCGGAATTTCAACTTGGTATCAGAGCATCAAGGTGTTGCAAGTATGCACGATCCGGTGAAGCTATGGGATAGCATCTTTCACCAGGAGAAATAGCACTCAGAGCGTCTCAAAAGAGAGGACTCCATACAGGTATAGGCAGTCCGGATGGCAGGAGACAGCAAAGTTCCTTCGATCGAAACCTCAGGGAAGATCAAAACGATCGTCGTAGGTGGATTCTGGGGAGCATTCACAAAGAATCTTGCAGTTCGGTGGTTTTGGGAAAATCATCAATGTTGGCTACGTTATTCACTGTGTGAACAGCCTTTTGGCACAACGGGGCTTGCATGGCGATGCAAAGAGCAGTGACAGAGAGCCATAACAATTTACAAGAAGCAATTTGGTTGAAAACGAAAGAAATTTGAGAAATTTCTAGTTTTGTGGGGTGTTGACAGATTTTTTGGGAAAATCAGCCTGTTTGCAATCAATACCGCATGAATTGGAGAACTGTAAATTGGATCGGATCATTGGAGGTAGGGTGACCTCAGTGGTGTAGGAAGCTGCAAGAAGAACCACTGAAAAATGTGAAAAAATGCCCATAAAGTCTCTTTCCTTGCTCAGCTAGGGTTTACAAGCTGAAAAGCAATGATATTTCTCTCCAGATGGGCAATTCTAAAGCTGTGAAGAGCTAGATAAGGGCGCCCTAGTAAGGAGAATCAGCCTACAAGAAGCCATGGGTGGTCGTGGAGCATTGGAGGAGATGGAGTGATCAGCAGGGCGGCCATCGCTGGAAATCAGCATGAAGAAGAGTGGAGAAGGGGCCGTGGAAACTCGCGGATCAGGTCGTGCGGCCAACACAAATGGCTTGCTAGTGCTTCGAAGGTGTTAGCACTTGGAGGAAGGTAAGTTGGCATGTGAGATGGAGTGTGGCCATTGGATCAAGGTCCATCATGATCGACGGGCAGGATTGGAAGTTCAGGGAACTACATCAGCCCTCAAATTGAAACCAATGGTGAAGATTTGCGCTCGAAGGGCCTTTGAAAGGGTGAAGGGTAAAAGTGGCCTTCCCTTCATTAAAAATCTTCAAAAGAAAGGGCTTGAAAGGACCCAAAGGGCAAAAATGCCATTTCCTCATTAAGAAACTTCTGAATGAAGTTCCAGTTCAATTTTGTAAGAGCATCCTTTGGAGAAGGATAACTTTGGCTAGAAGGCATTTTTTTTGGCCATCCTTGGGCCAAAATGACCTCTAAAATTGGCTGTTCAGAGCCAGTGGAAGAGCAACATCACAGAGCAGGGAAAAACGCTTTTGAAGAGTTTTCATCACCATTCCATCGAGCGGAGTGCGGCTGACCTAGTGATGGGCTACATTCGCTATTTGGGTACCGTAGGGCCAAATTTGGGGCTATTTTTGGCTTGTGAAACCTGTTACAGGGTGGTACAATGAGGCATTATCGCTTTGAGATCATTATTACTTACTCTTGACAAGGTAACAGGGTGTTTGGAGGCGGTAAATGTAGTATGGGAGCGAATGGTAGTGGAATTCTATGGAGAAAGCTAGTTTTGCGATGGAAGTGCAGCTTGGCGACGTGACTACTCATCATTGGCGACAATTTTGAGAGGGCAAGCAATCACAAGTGTGAGGTAGGCATGGTATGCCGGTTACAAGTAAAAAATTCTTGTGATCAGATAAGTCAAGTCAATTTGCCATATCAGTATTGCATCAGGGATGCAGATTCCAGTGATAATAGAGGGTGCAGATCGTTTGGTTTGGACCATGCAAGATCTCAGAGGGTCACTTGGAGGGATATTGGCATGCACAATCATGTGAGGGACTTGATGGTGGCTTTGGAGTTCACATCTCAGTGTATTCTCAGGGAGTGGTTTGGAACCATTCACAAAAGCAGCTTGGATCTAGCTTGGGAAAATACAGGTGGTCACTATAGGGTAGATGCTTGGTCCACGAGGAATAAACTCACGCAAAAAAGCACTCGAGGAAGAGCTAAAAGAAGGTCAACAAGGCGTGTTCCTTCAGAGTCATCATGGGCATGCTTTTTAAGGTGAAGTGTACGATGGTATGAATGTCGGGAAGAGTGGAGAAGGTAAGGGGCACGAGTACATGCATGAGCAACAATATGATGAAGAGAGCAACATTTGATGTCATACCATAGGGGGTGCAGAGGATGGGGTGGTGAACAATGTGGGATTTGCCTTTATGAGGCTTAAAAGGGGATGACATTGGAATACCTGGTAGGGATGTGAAAGTACTGTACTTTAGGACCATAAATGGATCTACAAAAGATCCACAAGAGTGATTGGATGCTTGCTTAACAATCTATCAAAAAACTAGACAGGCCTCCATTGGATGCTTCTTCTTTCCATTGGTCTTCTTTTTGCCCTTGAATGAGAAATTGGCTTTCTCATCACCATCTTGCAACGACAAGGAACTCATCCTAGATTTTGCATTGAGCATCCTACACTCTTCAGCCACTAATACAATGTGAAGTTTTTCTATAGTTGGCAAAGTGTCTTGGATGGCAAAACTTTGGACCAAATTTGCAAAGACCATTAAGGACAATTTGTACAAGCTCTCCATCATAAATCTTCTCTCCAATGGAAGCCAACTCCCTATTTAGAGACTTGATTCTGAGTACATAATCCTGTGCACTCTCCTCACTTCTCCTAATACAATTTGATTTCTAAGCATAAGAACTCCAAAGTGTTGCTAGACTCATAGATTGATTTTAAAGACTCCCAAGCCTCTTTAGCATTAGTACAAGCTGATACTTCTCTCAACAAATCATTGCTCACATTCATCTTCACACAATGAAGTGCAAGCCTAGATCTCTTCTTGTATCTAGCTAACTCCTGTGCACCTAGAGGTTCATCTTCATCTTCAATCAAGAACTCATAAAGGTCTTGGAGCACCAAGAGTGACTCCATTCTAACCTTCCAAACAGCATAATTTGTAGAATTCAACCTCTCACTAGCTTCTAGAAGGTATGCTCCAACAGATCCCATCTTACTAGTGACTTCTACAAACAAGAAATAGATTTGATTGACTTGAAACTCACAAAGGTCTCACACTTGCAGTGTTTCACTCAAATTTGATTTCTAATCCAACAAATGGACTTATAATCACAGTTCTATCACTCCCTCACAAAGTTGGAATGAAGATAAGATGAAGTGAAAACTACTTTCAAACAAATCTTGCCAAGAAATGGATTTGATTGTCTCTAGAAACTCACTAAGGTCTCTCTCTTGTAGTTTTTCACTCAAATTAGATTTCTAATCCAAAAAATGGACTTATAATCTCAGTTTTAGCACTCCCTCACAAGGTTGGAATGAAGATAAGATGATGTGAAATCTACTTACAATCAAATCTTGCCAATTTTGGCTATTTTTGGACAAAAAAAATGACTCAATCTCTTTCTTCCTTCTTGGTGTACTTTCAAGACCTGTTTTTAAACTTAATAGGACTTGAACTCAGCCTAGATTAATAAGATTCCATGAAACAAATTCAAATCTAATCAATGGCAAATGATCTTGGTAGATTATCCTAGGATCTCCACAAAAATTACACCAACAGCTCACAAATTGAATTTTTTTGGATCAAATGAATACCATGCATTAAATGCAGGGTCAGAGGTGCCCACACATGTGGACAGTATGGATTTGGACCCTACCAAGTTTAGGATCAAATCTCCTCGCCAAAATCAAGATTCTAGCTTGCCCTCTCAATACTAGCTTTTAGCACCAAAACTTGCTAAAAATGGATTTGCATTAGATCAATGGCTTATGCTCTTGTACTTGGCTCTGATACCATGTGAAAGTACTGTACTTTAGGACCATAAATGTATCTACAAAAGATCCACAAGAGTGATTGGATGCTTACTTAACAATCTATCAAAAAACTAGACACAAAAAAGTTGATCTAGATTGGCAATGTGACAAACAACAAGCATTAACAATCAAAAGCATTGATAAACATTGAAATCCGAGCCCACACGTGTGTACTACAGGCTGTAGTACGGCCTTCAACCTAAGAAACAAGTAGAAATTGATTTGGTTTCATTTGGATCACAAAAACTCAATGTACATAGTGAACTAGCTTGAGATTGCCAATGAGCTCCAAAAAAAATTTATCTTCTCACTATGGAGAGAGGGAATACATAGCAAATTCGACTTCCTTCTTGAAGTTAGGTGGATTTCCAGCATGTAATAAGGAAGTTAGCTCACTCTCCTTGACCTAAAATGAAACCCTAGTCTATTTCCTAGAGTTATGCTTGGTAGGTAGCTAGTTGGTCAAATTTTCACCTTAAACTTAGGTGTAGGTCCTATAAAGTAGGGATGACCACCAAATAGACATGACCAACTCTCTTGACTTGACCTAACCTACATTAGGATGGGTTTCCCATGTGGCATCATGGCCTCACATGTGTGGGACCCACTTGTGTACACAATTGACACTATTCTACATGGTTTTTGATCAAGCTAGATTTGCCAATTTTTGGCAATTCTTCACAAGGGATAGCACTGCAAGATGACATGGGACGATCATCAGGGGGCAGCTATTTCATATTGGACTTGAGTCATTGGCATGGACAGGACTTACAGATGGGAATGAGGAAGTTGCAAATGCAAATGGACAAAGCATGAAGCTTTGTGAGCTAGCTCTAGGTTGGAGAGCTGATGGAGATCGCACGGGGTGTGATCGGAGAGCAAACACTATGATGAGTGTTTTGCTAGCAATCTACTGCAGGAGATACTGATGGTGAGGACTTCATGGTGTGCTCATTTGGGAATACAAGATGGCATTACAGTAGGGGGCCAGTTTTGGACATTGGCATCGATGGAGAGACATCTACAATCACGGACGTGGATAAGCTATCTATAGCTTTCATGCATTTGGCTGTATTTGTAGGAGTCTAGGCTTGGCACAGATGTTGGAATTTCCATGGTGCAGATTCTCAGGTGGTGAGATCATGGGGAAGCCTAGAGGAAGTCACTCAGAGCCATATACCTCAATACGATCAGGGAGACAATAGTCTCAAGATCCCGTGAGCGGCGACTCAGAGATAGACTTGGCATGGTGTCGGGTGGCACATAGCCAGGGAGAGCGAGCAGATGCTAGGAGCCAGGTGGAGCAGGTGATGCTTTAGAGATCGGCTTGTGTAGCAGGATGGTGACCAAGATCGGAGACATCAGGTGAGCATAGTATGTGGATGACGAGTCCATTGGGGTGGCACTCAAGGAGATGCTATAGTTGCTTAGGTATGATATGTCATTTGATGTATGGATGATGATCTTCAGTTGGTGCATCATGTGGTGACCTAGGTATGGGTCATGCCTACTTGGAGGTAGGTGGCATGGAGTGTACTTGTGGTGGTACATATGAAGACCAACTGCTCCATAGAAGATCTCCTCTAAAATTGCCCTTTCCAACTTTTGACTTCCTGCTTGCGTCTGGCGGGCGTTGTCACAAATGAAACTAATCCAAGAAACAGGCTAGCCATCCATCCTTTGCAAACATTGAGTCGTTTCGTTGCCATTCACGTGCGAGTACTTGAACTGCAAATCCGCCCCACAGATTCTGTAGTCTTCTTTGTTTGATGGTATCAGCCTTCAAAAGAAAGGTTCCTTCTCGAGCCATCAGCTCCTTGTATCACAAGCAATCATGAAAACCAGACAAAGCACGAGTACCAAGACTCACCACGAATACATACAAGCAAGACACTCAGGCAAGTTTACTAACAGGTAACAAAGACAAGGTCCCCCTTTGAGATAGTCCTGCCAAAGGACCTTTGCCTGGCCGCGCCCATACAGATCGATCACAGAATCAGCCCACAGAGGACACCCATTCAACTATCCGTACTTTCACCATTAAGCAGCACATTGCCTCAGTCATGCCCCACCACTTTTTGGTCGATAGCCCTTATAGCTAAACGATCGACAGCTATCCCGCACCGGTAGCTAACCACCCGTGCTTTACATCCGAATTCGAGCAGCATCTCTATATCAATGGTTAACCCGTACAGTTCGAATATGTCGCCCCGCACCCCACAAGGCACAGACGTGCTTACACCAACCTAATGGCAGCACAATGTCTCATCTGTCCTATGTACAGACAACGCCAGGCCTGAACCGCGAGTACTGACCGTGCTTACACCTCAAGGGCAACACCTTGAAAATCTTTGATCAGTTCTAGCGAAGTCCAGAGAGCCCAGATAGATGTACAATCACCTCACACGATCTAGGCATGATTAAAGGAAGCCTGGTGATCAATAAATTCTAGAGAGAGAAAATGACTTTCTAGAGAGAGAAAATGTACTTTACCAGTCTGAGTAGAGTACTTGGTATGAGGGGAGGTGGCGAATCCCACCAATACTATAGGGGAGTACGGGTTGCGACTCAGGGCGAGCTCCAACCAAGTCTCAGCCTCCCTTGCTGGAATGTTGTCTTGGCACTCACCTTGGCATGATTTGGCGCCGGCTGGATTCTGGTCATAGTGGCACCGAGAGCGGCGCTAGCGTCGGTGGCACCGGGAGCAGCAGGGGCGCTGCTGGCACCGGGGACAATGCTGGCGCCAGTGGCGCCGGAAGTAAAGCTTGTAAAGGTAGCTTTACAACAAAGACTATCAAATGCAAATGGGTTTTCAAACTCAAATATGGACCAGACGGGAGTGTGATGAAATACAAGGCAAGATTGGTAGCGAAGGGTTTCTCTCAGAGATACAGTATTAACTACTTTGAAACCTTCTCTCCTGTCGTCAAACTTTATGAACGTAGATCAGTTGTAACTGACTACTCTCTGGAGGATTGTATGAGTTTTTCAGCTGGCAGTGCCCAGCAAACGCATCTGAACTCCATCCAAATCTTGAAAGAGAGTTGCGACTGTTTCGTGAATTTTCTCCCCTAGATTCATTAGTGGTATCAGAGCATCTCACGATTCTCATCGCAACATAAGTCTTGTCTCGACCTATGCTGAGTATAGGTCAAGCGACAACCTATGCTCTTGTCTCGACAAGAAAGGACTTATGCTCAGCATAATGTTGAGCATAGATCATGCGAGGACTTATGCTCAACATAAGTCTTGTCTCGAACTATGCTATTGAGAGAGGACTGATGCTCAACATAAGTCTTTTCCTGACCTTTTCTCAACATGAGTCCTTGCTTAGCATAGGTCGAGACAGGACTTATGTTGAGCATAGGTCGGTGCTTAGCATAGGTCGAGACAAGACTTACGCTGAGCATAGGTCGAGCATAGGTCGTCGCTCGACTGAGCATAGGTCGAGACAAGACTTATGTTGAGTATAGGTCCTCGCTTGTTGAGCATAGGTCGGGACAAGACTTATGCTTAGAATAGGTTACCAATGAATCCGAAAAAAAACAAAAGAGAAATAAAAATATAGGAAAAACATTCATTACCTCGTAGCAAGAAGGTGAACTCGAGGTATGTTGGGCATAGAAGATATTCAGAGCGTATGCTAAGATCAATAGAAAGCGAAGGCAGCGAATATAACGAGAGCTCCAGAGTGCAATCTGACTTACGCTGGGTGATCCACACTTAAATATTGTGTGTAGGTTCCATGGAAAGTTGATCCGCCCTTAAATATTTCATGGGCTGTGGGTTGGTGCCATGTTGAGTAGTGGGTTTAGACCATATTTTGTCATTAGAAGGTCGACCCCTGGGAACCATGACTTCATAACAAAATAAAACAAATCATACATTTTTAGGGTGGCTTTGCCTTTCAAAGCAATATTTACGATTGGGTATTGTTTCACTATTTTGTGAAGCCTTGTTTGCTAAATTGCCAGGAACATGGATCTTAAATTGCTAGGACCACCTAGAAATCTTTGAGTTTGAAGACATAAAGAAGGTTGAAACCAATGCCATTGCTGGCCAAGTCGACTATTGAACCTCATATTATTAAGCTCTCTAAATTTGTTCTCTAACCCTAACCTTAACTTTACCTTGATTGTGACCTTAACCCTAAATCTCTTAGACTACTTAAGAAAGAATGATACAACTAAACTCATTGTCTACTCTTGCCTTGACATCTTTGATTTTGCTTTGATATTTATGGTCCTATGTATTCTATGCATTTTGGCATACCTCCAATTTGTGGAACCCATGGCCAACATAGCTTCGCATGCTGGGTATAGCTTCCTATGCTTAGCATAGAATTAAATTTGGAAATTTTAGTTTGTTTCTTGTTAGTTTGTTTTGACATGACTTGACTGTAAATGCAATATTTCAATTATCTTGCATCTCTTAGGTGTGAACTAGTATTTGACTAGTGTCCCAATGAAAATCTCATCTTCCTTAATTCCTCCCGCTCCAACTTACTTTGATGTAGCTTCTACTAGTTCTTCATCCGACATTAAAGCTACAACTGTGTACCATGAAATGACTCCAAGTTCAATCATTAGAGGAGTTACAAACATCAAAAGGGCCGTCTAAGAAATGCCATGTAGGACAAAAAAAAATGCCGAATTTTGGAAATCTGACAGACTTTCAGGTCCAGTTTAGCTTAACCTTACTAGTAATGTGTAGTAAACATGACACAATTATGACGCGTGCAACTGCAACTTTAAGAACCTATGACGCTCATTAACTAACTTTTTCAAATTTGAAAATGAGATTGTGTCCCTCGTTTTAACTAGCGAGAAAATAAACATAGAATGTCAGGTACGCCATGGATGAAGAAGAGTGTCTATTTTCTTTTTGGTTTGTCAGCTGATGTTTGCGAAGATGTCTCAGTTTCATCTACATATTGTTCTCCCTACCGAGAATGCTCTGATAACTAAAAGAGGAGTAGTGAAAGGATCCACAGTTATGATCGCTCACAGAATCAACCAAAGAAAGAATTATGATTTGTGGATTGACGAAAAATTGTATCCATTGGATCCGAGCTAGATGCAAGCTCCACAATTCCAATCCATGACACAATTAATAAAGTTTTTGTGTGAAGGACAAAACAATTTACTGGGTTATTGTGAAAGATTGAGGACTTATGGTGTTGCAAAATCGATTTAGAAAATATAGAGTTTGGAATGTATGCTAAATGGTTTTCTTGCTGACTATAGAGAAAAAGAGACCGCATTATTACAAACAAAAGAAGATAATTCATGTTTACATAATATTATGTTATATTTGAATGCAAGTAACGATCAACTCCGACAAGTTGTTCAGACATTACATATATCAAATAACCAGTTAAAAGAAGAAACTCGCATACTAGATAAGAAATTAAAAAAAAAACAAGAGAAAAACAATTCTGAAGGACATTGATGAGCTTTCGCTAAATGGACGCCAAAGGATTCAAGCATTCAAGTAAGAATTTGATTTGAATCATGTTATTTTCATTTTGTGAAATAGCATGACATTTATTATGTAGCCTATTGGGTTTGTTGATTTTCATAATCATTTGCAGATCAACATTGGTTGCAAATGAGCATCTGAGGGACAATGACATGATCGAAAAATCATTGAGTTCAGTATTGACAACCAAGTCCACAAAGTCTTTATTGGACAATAATCGATATTCTCGAATCAAGTCCAAGGACACTGAGGCTTTGATGAGCGAGGTCGGTAAGATTATTGACCGAATGTTAATTCAGAGAGAATGTGATTTCTCAGGTATTAGCAGGGAGGCATATGCCAGTATATTTAAAATTATTAAAGAGGCTTTTGGACAATTGCATGTAAGAAAATTTCCCATTCCTTGCCCTTTTCAGATAAGATTGGAGAGAGATGTGTTGAATAAGGGTATGCAAAACGTCATTGGAATCCCTTTTCACATCAATGAGATTTACAATTCAAAGTCTTGCAATTTGTCATATGATTCTACCAACAACTTATTTGTGGATTTGAATCATTTATTGAGATTTATAGTGAAATTCTATAATAATACAAGTGTTAGTATGAGCAAACTTATTCTGGTGGTCAAGTTAGATGAATTGGAAGGTTGGAAAGAGTAAGTATTACTCTCATGAATTGAGCATTGAACCGTGCAACAAACTCAAGAGATCTCAACTTCAGTGTGCAATCAGAAAACAACATATGGTGTTAGCATGTTTTCAGGTAAAAAAGGCTGTTATTCATGTGCAATTTCTTTTGGTAATTTTTTTGAATATATAAAAATTTGTGATTCCATATGTTCAATAGGTTATCAAAGAGGATCACGATGTTCTTTCCTGTATTTTTAGCAAAACAAGTTATCCAGATATCATAAAGGATCGTCTGAATGGCAAGTATTTAGTGTTCCTGACAGAGGTGAATTTCTGTGGAATGGCATTTAGCTGGAGACTTGAAGTCATTGAAGTGTATGTTCAATGTATCTCATGCAGCAAATTTGAAACATCCATGTCTATATTGTATGAAATCATCAAATGACATTTTAAGGAGCACAAGAGTTTCAAGAGATATTGAAGATCCCAACTGGAAACTAGTACTACCAATTCAACAAGAAACGTACCTAGTAAACCCATCATAGGAGGAGTCAAAGCTCATCGATTTTTATCAAATCATTCTAAAGAGTCGTCTAAAGGTTTGGAAATATGTTATTTCTGCAACACAAGACTATGAAAATAAAGGAACAACAAGGGCAAAGAAGGTTGAAGTTTGGAAAAAGCTCGATAATATGGTTGAAGTGCTTAGAAAAGACACAATTTCATATGCAGATGCACTCCTATTGAAGAAAACAACAATAGAGTTTGTAGATGCGGTTCAGGTGGCTTGGGGCTCAGATCACATCACCCACTACATGGTTGGATACATTTGAACAATGTCTTACAATTTTATAAATTTAGTATAACTTGCTTGATAGATTATAAATGTATATTTTTCTGACCAATGCATAAATCTTTGTTATTGCAACACATACTAAGGCATCATGCGTCATTTTTTGCAAAAAATTATGGCAGTTTGAGTATATGGTCCTCACAAGGAATGAAGAAATCACATTGGCAGGCAAGAGCGACATTTCATTGAATTCACAACATGGTGGAATATCCTCAAAAAATAGTTACATCATTCAGCTATTCCATGGTTTTATAGACGAGCTCAAATTCGATACACAACAAGATCAACTGAATATCAAAAATTCAAAAAAGCATGTAAATTTATAAGCCAAAACTACACTGATGGCATTCAATAAAAATCAAACACGTGTGATAATTTTTTTTCAAATTTCACATACATTAAATGGAAAAGAGTACAATCATTTTTTTGCATTGTCTCTAAGGACAATTTTTGCTGCGTGGTCATGAAGGAATTTTTTCCTATCATATAGATCAAAAATCGAGTGGATGTCCTTTTGTTCAGATCTATATATCCTGATAGAATTGCTAGTGTAGATGATCTCATAGGAACATTTTCTGGCACGTAATTGAACACTTTAAGAGCAACATCTCTTTTGACAAAAATGATTTTATATGTATTTTTTTTGGATATTTATGCCCCTGGGCAAAAAAAAATAGGGCCTTAATGGCCATGATTAAGGTTCCCTCATTCACAAAAAACCTTTCATGAAGAATAGAAATTTCATTATTTACAAAATATCTCAAGTAATGAGCCAGTGAGGTATCCTTCTGTCTCCCACCTTGTCTCTCTCTCAGTCCTCCATGTCTGCTAGCAAAGGCATCAACTTCAACAATTTCCTAGAACACATAATCAAGTGTTAGTCAAACTAGCAGATCAATCATTATTTATACGTTAAATAGTAAATGATTTTTTTGAGACAGTGTACTTACCAAATCCTCCTCGTCAGCTTGGATCACACCAACAGCTTCTAAATTGTCACCAACAATAATGGTCGATTGTTGGTCAGTTGGAATAGTATATATGGGAGCTGGCAGATACTTTTTTTGAAAAGCCAAAAACTCCTCCTCACTCGACATATTAGCTTCATTTGCCCTGCTCTCATATAGCATCCTTTGAAGGGCATCTGTGCCACTTGGCCATTCTTCTTGGTCCTCATAGTCGATGCCATCTATGAGGTTGTCATCATCAAAATCAATAAAATCATTAAATTCAGAAATCATTCTTGACATAAGAGATAATACTTCATCTTCTTTGAGATCCAATACGTCTTCGATATCGCTAATGGACAAGAATGGAATATCATCCATATGGTACACAAGGATGTCCATCAAGGTTCTGCTCTGGTCAATCTCGCTTACAGTAGATAAGGGAGAGATAGACAAAGAACGGGCCTTGGCAGGATCATACTGCTATGCTTGCATGGCCTCCTCTACATCTCCTGAAACCTCATCAGTAGTAGAAACCTCCAAAGCTACAAGAGTGGTAGGGGCAGACAAACCAATCATGGACGACTCAGAAGATTTTGCCTTGTCAGGGATAAGAGCTGAAAAATACAAAGGCCATACCCTCCTGAATGAAGCAACATACACGATTGTGTTCCTCACAAGGTATGACACGTTTAAACAGATCGATAAGTTTGGTAAACTTACGATCATGCCTTTGCTTGGCACTAGGCTGAGCATGAGTCAAATTTGTCAAATGCACAAATCTTAGGCCGTCCATTAGAAGGGTGCCCTATTGCAAGCAGTCATAAAAATCCTTGTACAGTTTGGGAAAAACTTTCTTGTGCTCAATGAAAAATCTCTCCATGTCAAATTAAAAATCAAAATAGGACAAAAAATGAGCCTATCTGTCACTAACACCAGCATCAACAAGAAAAGAACTAAGCACTCTATTATAGATTGAGCAAGGGAAATTAAAGGATGTAGTCCATAGCACGTGATGGTGATATATAGGCTACAGAATTCCGAATATCTGAACTATGCACCAGGAGAGCAGTGGTACTATAGGGACATTTGTTGGGCACGTGGTAGCAATATAGTGTGCTTTGATTTTGGAGCAGGTCGGTTTGCTGGACTTGATATGCGAAACTTAATTCCGAAAACGATGCTCTTATATATACTCTAATTTAGAGGATCTAAGCCGTACACATGTTTCGAAAGCGTGCGGTCAAAATAGCCACACGTGTGGAAAATGATGGCCAAATTATTGCATGACACATGTATGGACAGATCATGACACGTGTTCTCGCACGTGCAAGCCAGCCATGCGACGGACTAGTTATCTCGTGACACGTGTGTGGTCCAGATCATGACACATGTCCTCACACGTGCGAGCCAGCCATACGATTGTACGGACCAGTTATGCCCTTACATGTGTGTGGTCCAAAAGATGACACATGTCACCACACGTGTGGTAAAAGATACGTGTCATATCACACGTGTGACAATGATTACGACGTTCAACATGTATAAAAGAACGTTTTTTAATCATTTTTTAGTTTTTGATTTCTTGGTTCCCTAGCACTCCTCTCCTCCTGATTTTTGTTGTCGTTATGAGCATATCACTACCACAAGCTCATTCACTCAGATTCCCATAGCACTATTCTCTCTGCGCGTCATAGCGATACGCCATCTCCTATATCGCCACCACATGCCTCCTGTCACCGATACTCATTGTTAAGTCCGTTGGGCTCGTCATAGCGATACTATAGCTTGAAATGGCCTATACCAAGCAAACAACACGTCTTGCTACATTTGCCCCGCCTCCTCGTCCACCTATAGGAAGGGCAGTGGGCACTGGTAGGAGCATAGATCGTCCGAGAAGACCGTGGCTAAGGGATATAAGGAGATTACAGAGGACAACTAATCTCCTGATTCCCCGTGTTCCTTTCTACAGGTTTGTGAGGTTAGTGACAAGGTCACTCTCACATGATGTTCGCTAGAACATAATAGCCTTGAAAGCCCTCCATACTGCCTATGAGGACTTTCAAGTTAAATTCTATGAGGACTCTACTCTTTGCACTATGCACGCCAAGAGAGTTATGCTCATGCCTCAGGACATGCATCTTGTCATGAGGCTGAGGAGTACATATGATCAAGTTTTTAAGAGTGGCTTCACCTCTAGGCCACCACCTATAGAGAGAGGGCGTGTTCCTCAATGAAGAAGGAGAAAGCAGACCAAGCCCACTAGGTTTGCTAGACAAAGGGTAGTACTCAGCTCCATCCAGTCACCATCCCCCCCTCATATCTCTTGTCCTGTGGTTGGACCATCACTCCAGTCTGCCCAGCGTTCTTCTTCTCCCACCACCCCTGACTATTCAAGTAGTTCCTCCTCCAATCCCTCCATTTCATCCCACAATGATGAGGATATGACCTCTACTGTGTAGATAAAATAACATTGGATCTAGATAAGAGTTTAATAGATGATTTTTATAAAGATCTTTGTGTAAGATTTCTTGTTGATTTGAAAGATTCATTTTTGGATTATGAGAGATATATAGATGAGTATGTTGCCAAAGAGATAGATAAGTTAGGAGGTCAATTTTCTTTTTGTCTAAGTTCAATTAATTATGTAAATCACATAAATAAAGACTTTTGTGATGCCTTGAAAGAAAAGACAACGGATATATCAGATCCAATTGTGGAGGTTGATTTGATATATTTTGTAAATAGATGTAAATGCGATAATGGTAAGGACATTGGGGTTGTGTTGTCCTTTTTTGCACACAGCCTTCATAGTCCAACTCAGGCGACAAAGTATCTTCTCCATACAACTTCGGAGACCAAAGTCTTTGTGAAGATTATTAAAATATTATCTTCCTATCTCGAGTTTGGGGCCATGTTCATGGTGATTTCCACTAAATTTCATGTTGTACATAAAAGGAGTGTGAATTGAGCACATAGCCTTCTAGTGTAGCTCGGATTTGAGTTAGATAGGTTCTATTTTGATGACATGCAGTAGTTTAGATAACATGCAAAGTCATACTATATGCATGCATGTGTCAATGCATACAACATGCAAAGTAGTTTAAGTAATCTACACATGTCTAGGCAGTTTTATGAGCTGACATGCAGTACATGCAACATACATGCATGCAGTTACACATGTGGATCTATGGTAGTGAATTAGTTCAGTAAGTGGACTTTCCATGCAACTCCACTGTAGGAATTCGAGTCTCTCTCATGTAGGGAAAGCTGGGCATGTTTTGCCATATTGTGAATATTGAGATTTTGGTGTTTGGACTCATTCTCTCTCTACCCGAGTTATTCATGCTTGATTTTCTCTCTCTACTCGAGAGCAGCCTCTTTTTCCCATACTAAACACTTAGAATTATTTCTGACATTCATTTCTCATAGTGAAGAGTTAGATTTTTTCATCAGATGTATGCCATTGTGCTCTTGCCTTAGATTTTTCATGCATACTGTTCTTTGATCAATCTTGTGCAATCACAACACCTCAGTAAGATCCTGTAAGGTGTGTGGTGAAGTTCACACGTGATAAAAACTTCACATGGTATCAGAGCTCAATGCTTTGAAGAGGTGAGGGTGTATACATCAGATCATCAGTGTTTTTGCTTGCAGGAACTCGGATTTGGGAGAAGGATTCAAAGTCACTGAGAAACAAGCAATTTAAGGACCATAAGTGGATCAAATCAAGGCTGATATGATCCAGCGGAGCTCTATACGGACAGAGAGCTCACACGTGTGAAATCAGCCCTCATTAATGAGTGCTACTTCTCAAGGAATGATCCAAATTTGATGTTCTATAGCTTGTTGGATAGGTATTGAAGAGTAGAATGTGTTGCTCTTGTTTCTAAATCAATTTGATTTGCTTTTAAAAGAGTTTTAGGCAATCAGAGAGTTTGAGAGGGTACTCAACTCGTGGGATATCGTGGGAGAGATAGACTTCTTGCTTGCATGTGCTTCTTCTTTTGTGACTGAAGCAAGATCCAAATTCAAGATAGATTGATTTTCTGTGTTGAGAATTTGTTCTCACATCTATTGCTAGATTTCATAGGGTGGATCAACATCTGTGGTAGATCATAGATTGAGATAGCAAGCAACATTCTTTCAAGTCCATTTTTTATCATTACTAGAATTTCTCATAAAGAAGATGTCTTCATCTGGTTCACATTTCTTAGAGCACAGTGAGAGATTAACATCTTCCAATTATGCAATGTGGAAGATCAGAATGGAATCATTATTGATTCTACAGGATGTAATGGATATTGTGAGTGGAGCTGAAGAAGAACCTGCTGCACTAATGAAGCTGCAGCATTTCACAAAAGAACCAGAATTGCCCTTCATTTTATAAAAATGAATGTTACCAATGAAGTGTTAAGAGAGATCAGCACATGCACCACTACCAAGGAAGCTTGGGATACTCTAAAAACAATCCATGAAATCAAAAATACTTCTAGATTGCTTAAAACCAAATATTTCTAAGTTATCAGAGAGTAGATGAGAGTGCTTCATCATATGTCATGAGAGTTAAGGATCTTCATCAAGAGTTAGCTGGTATTAGTGATGCTCTTAAGAACACTGAACTTGTTCAAGTAGTCCTAAATGGAATTAGAGATGAGTATGAAAATATTGTGCAGACTTATGCTGTCAGGGAGGATCTTCCATCCTTGGAGACCCTGCAAGGTGTTCTCATTGCTGAAGAAAGCAGGCAAGAGAACAAGATGCTGAGGATCAATAGACTTCATTGAAAGATGGTGGAGATGACAAAGCACTCTTCATCAGAGACAACTCAAGAGGCAAGGGCAAAGGACAACAACACTTCAAGAAGGACAAAGCCAAAGAAGGTGGTGAGGATAAGTCCTCACAAGCTGCAACATCCAGTGGCAAGAAGAAGCTGTCAAAGATCGTGTTTTTTCTGTGGCAAGAAAGGACACTATGCATCAAACTATTTCAAGACGAAGAACCAATCTAAGCAAGCTAACCTTACTAATGAGGATGAGTGTGAGGGTGTAGAGAGTGAAAGAGAGGATTCATTAATGATGTCTACTTTTTCATCTTTTCCTTTTAAGAATGAAGAAGTCTGGTGGATAGATAGTGGGGCTAGTTCTCATATGTCTAGTTCTAGGAACTCTTTTACTAATCTCATGCCATATCTAGGTGCAAAAAGATCAATCTATACTGCTAATGATGTAGAGTGTAGAATTGAAGAAATAGGTAGTATTCCATTGCATGCATCATCATCAAAATCTTTTTGCTTACATGATGTACTGTATGTACATAGATTAACTAAGAATCTCATTAGTGTAGGACAGTTGTTTGATAGTGGATTGGATGTCAAGTTTCAAGTTGACAAGTGTATAATCTCAAGAGACAATGAAGTTATTGCTAGAGGATCTATAATTGGTAAGTTGTACAAACTATATCCTAGGGAGAGTGCTAACATTTCAGATATTGCTTATGAGACCAAGGTTCTACAGGAGGATCTATGGCACAAGAGATTGGGTCATCCCAATTTCAAAGCCATGCAATCTATGGTCAAAGAAGGAAAAGTTGTTGGTCTACCAAAGACACTGTCAAAGGAGCTTCTACCTTGTGAAGCCTGTGAGATCAAAGGTCTTGACTATGAAGACACCTTTGCACGAATTGCAAATACGGTAACAATTTGAATACTCATCTCTCTTGCATGTTTTCACAAATGGAGTATGTTCCAGCTTGATGTTTCTAATGCATTTCTCAATGGTTACCTTGAGGAAGAGATTTACATGGAGCAACCTCCAGGTTTTGTGAAAGAAGGTGATGAATCAAAAGTTTGTCTTTTGTTCAAAAGTCTGTATGGACTGAAACATATTAATCATATACTTACAATTGCATTTTCTTCTATCATTTGGATTCAAATCTTGGATGTTGAGCTCTTTGTGAAGACAAGCATGTTGAACTAAAACTTTTGTGATAGGTTGACCAGTAGCTGATACTTTGAAATCCATTATTCTTTCTTTTCAAGAGCTTCTATATATGTTATTTGATCTTTTTCTTTTTCAGAAAGAGCCTTTTGAAGAAGGATGCATCAAAATCCATTGATATTTACGATATATTCTGGTTATCCATTGATCTTCATTTTTTTCATTGCAAATATTGATAGCATCAATGATTCCTCTTAGTCTCCGATCATGTGTCGCCATTAGTTCAAAATATGGCTATGGAAGTTGATTACGAATGAGAACGAAGAGAATGAGAGGCATACCTAAGAATGACAAGAAGTTCCTAAACTACAAGGACTAGTTAATTACAGTTCATGAACATTGAATCCAAATTAACCTCGAATTTACAAATATGGGCAACAAAGTAGTATTCGGGCAATAACGGTGGTCCAATTACAATCGTTTGTTCTGCCTGGCGGGATTTTTGAAAATCTCCAAATTTTGGTCGGGAATGCCAAAAAAATTTACGTCTATCGAAAACTGTTACAGTTCGTCACAGATGGACACAATTTATTGGGTGACTTGGATGTTGAAAGCATGCAAAGTTAAAAAAGACATCTTTACAAAGGGTCCATTTTGAGTTCTAATATCCCCTAATGTCTGCCCAGTCTCCTGGAGGTCTAGCCACCACTTGTAGGCCATGAGACCCAGGGATAAGCTAGCTTCTAAGACTTGCAAATGATTTGGGGTTTGTTTCAATGCATGAATAATTTTTCATTCACTAAGGAAGGTTTGAAGAAAATCTGTACTTTTGCCTCTTTTATTGTTCATTAAAGATTGGTGGTTTCAAATCTTTAAAGATACTGGGGTTTGTTCTGGTATTTCCCAAATGGGTAGGAACCGGAGGAGGTATAGGTAAGTGATATACATTGGGAACTAAAGTTGAATATGAAAGTGGAATTGAGGGTGAAACTGAAGTTAGAGGAATAATATATTTTCTTCCTGGAGCTATGAGCTAATTATTATGAGCAGTGATCACAACACTGGACATCTTGTCAGTAGATTCCGATTGAATGATGCTTGTAGCTTTTGAGTAAGTGGCCCTGTATGCATGGCTTCACAAGCAAGCGTACTCGACCACTTCAACTTACGAATATGTAACTTCAACTTCTCTAGTCTTTTCTCTTACTGTAGAAACATAAGCAACAAAATTACCATAATTGGTAGTAGCAGCAGAGCCATGGGCAGTAGCTGGATGATTCTTTCCTTTTTCTAGATCTTGTGAGCAGACCTTTTGATCGCTTGCTTTACCCGGCCTTTTTTTACCATCACCATGCCAATGTGTGCACATTTTCACAAACATCAATGATAGAACAGTCAGAATGATGGCCAGTAGTGCCACGATGATTGCTGCTCCTATGACCAGTGCACGTGTACCGATTTCAAGGACCACCATTTCCCCCAAACGCAAAATACTTCAAGTCTTTTGGCTCTAATTGCGCATTCAAGCTGCATCATTGGGATGGGTTCCTGAAGGTACTCAAAACTTTTCTCACCAGCGAAACATGAAGAATGATTTTTTCACAATGCATTTCTACTCAAACCTGGAGATTAAATAGCTTGTTCTTGATGTGATTAAGTAATTAAAAAGTTTGCCTTGTAAGTTGTGAGGAAGTTTCAAAGCTGCTGATATTCCTCTTCATTCTTTATACCAGATATCGTGTATGGGAAATAGACTGACAGCTTCGCGCCATTTTGTGTTGTACCTGAATCGTCTGAAGGCAAAATATTCCCTATTTCAAGGATTGGTTGTTATATCTCAAGAAATCTCTATTTTGATCTTTCAATATGTGTTCTGAGGACAGTCATTTCTAGTGAGAATTGCACTAGTTTCCATTGGTGTTGAGACTACTTTGCAATTCTCCATGTTGTGGTCCTTTCTCACTTTCAATGCATATCTTGACTGCTTGATTTTTAAGGATTTCTTATGTCTGTCCCTGTGTATTCCCAGCCCTGGACATAGCCTTGCCTCGCCAAGATCTGTGATTTCAAAATGAAAAGATAACTTCTCCTTTGTGATGTTAATCAGCTCCAAACTGTTTCCAATCACTAGGCAATTATCAACAAATACCATGATAAGAAAAATGTTGTCATCTCTGTAAAAGTAGACATTTGAATCAAACTTGACTGGTTTAAATCCCATGGTTTTGAGAATCTTGTCAATCCTCTTGTACCATTCTAGAGCAACCTATTTCAGCCATATATACCTTTCTTCAGTCTGCATAACTTTTCCAATTGATTTCCTCTTCAAGATTTCCATGTAAGAATGCAGTCACATCAATTTGATGAACTTCCATGTCATGTTTGGCTGCAAAGGCAAGTAACATTCTAATGCTTGTCATTATGACAACTGGTGAGAATGTCTTCGAATAATCAACACCAAAAATCCACTTGCAATCCACCACGTTCTTCCCTTCTGGTAAACATGAAACCTCCCAGACATTGTTTTTGTGCATAGATGATATCTCTTGCTCCATCACAAGCAACCATGTATCTGATTCCTCATTGTTTATTGCTTCAAGATAGGTTGTGGGCTCCTCAGTGATTCCACTAAAATCATCTGCATATGCAGCTGCATTCTCTCTCACTTTCTAGCTTGGTCTTCGAGTTCTAGGATGTCATGCTTATTGTACCACCATTGGTTGCACCTCTTCCTCAAATTGTTGTTGAGTATTGCTTTCAATTTGGACTTCTTCTTGGTCATGTTCCCCCTCTACATCTAAAATTCCTTCTGTGTAAGGATACTCCATAAATTTAGGGTCAGAACCTTCACATGGTTCAAAGAATTTGAGCTCATCAAACTTGACATCCCTGCTCACAAGAATTTTCTGGCTCACTGGATCAAATAGCCTATATCCATGAGATTACAATGAAACACCAACAAAAATGGTTTTTGTTGATTTTTCATCCAGCTTGGTCCTCTTTTCACTTGGTTTGTGCATGTAGGCTATGTAACCAAATACCCTAATGTGAGATAGATCTGGTTTCCTACTTGTCCAAATTTTGAAAGGTGTCTTACCTTTGATGGTTGTTGTCAGTGATCGAGTTTGCAAATAGAATGTACTCGATATTGCCTTAGCCCAGACATTTATTGGCAAATTTGCTTGCATAATGAGACACCGAGTAGCATCCATAATTGTACAGTGCTTCCGCTCTGCCACTCCATCATGTTATGGAGTATAAGTCACTGTCAATCCCCTGATGATTCCTTCTTGTTTATAGAAATGTTTGAATGAGTTGCTAGTGTAGTCACCACCATTGTCAGATCAGAGTCTCTTTAGTTTCACTCATGTTTGCTTCTCAGCAAGTGCCTTAAAATCTTTGAAGGCTTTAAAAGCATCAGATTTCAATTTTAAGAAGTACAAAAAAGTCATGTGGCTAATTAAATCATCTATGAAGGTCATGAAATATCTAGAACCTTAAATAGAGTCCACACAAGTTAGAATGTACCAATTCCAGCATCATTCTTGCTCGCGCCCCTTCACGTTTGAATGGACTTCTATGGTGCTTTCCAAGTGCACAAGCTTGACAAAAATCCAAATCAATTGTTTTGATTAGCACTCCAGAAACTAGCTGATCTTTACAACTTTTCTTTAATGTGTTCATTTTGACATGGTCCATTCTCTCGTGCCATATCTCATTTTCAGCTGAAATATCTGAGGTTACCAGAATTCTATTCGCCTATTTTGTCATTGACATTTGATATAGATTTTCTTCCCTCTTGGTTGTGGCTATGATCAAGTTGGTTTCTCAATCTCTGATCTTACACATGTCATGGTCAAAATTTACTTGCATATCTATGTTCATGCTACTGACAGGAGGTCTTTTCTCAATGAGGGAACATAGAGAACTTCACCAAGAACCTTATCTCCACCTTGAGTTCCCAGGTACATAATGCCTGTTCCTTCCACTTTATGTTTTAACTGTTATCACCAAACACAAACTTTCTTGTTTCATCACATGGCCTGTATTCTTTTATAATCTCTCTTCTCCAAGTAATATGTGATGTTGCACCAGAATCTAGAACAAGAATTGAAGATTTATCACTCAATGTCTGGTTGACCATATCTTCCACAGGTTCCAAAGTTGAGAATGCCTTCTCCATCTCATTTTCAGAGTCACAGAGTTCTGCTCAGTTGATTCAGCAAAGTTAGCATCTGCTCTTTCCCTGATTAGCTTTCTTCTTTCTACATTCATTTGCATATTGACCTTCCTTTTTGCAGTAGTAGCATGTCACTGTCTTTTTACATGCTCCTTGCTTCCGATTTGGTTTATGTTGTGAGCGTCTGCATCCTTTTTCTGGTCACAATCCCCGTGATCTTGAAACTTAGCAAGCCTATTCTTGTTTACACGCCCTTTCTATCGTGCATACATGGCCTGTTCAGAGCTACTAGCTCTTTTAATTTCTTCATTCATCAGCTTCTCATATGCAACAGCCTTGACTGCATCTTCAAATGATGCATTTGGAGTTCTCATTAATATAGTTCTGAGAGAATGGTATGCATTGGGCAAAGATTTAACAAAGAATAGCAGTTGTTGCACCGCAGAGACGTGATACTCATTCCAGCTGCAGCCAATTGTGCAAAAATCTCCTTCATGCTGCTCACATGCTGCGTCAAGTCACCACCATCCCATTTCATATTCAACAATTGGTTGTTTAGGTACAAGACTTGTGTACCTGACTTGTTTTCATACTCAGATTGCAATTGATCCCAGATCTCCTCACGGTATTGCAATGTTCTGTGGTCATCAACATTTCCTCTGATAAGGACAGAGAAATCCATGATGATGCCTTATCATCAGGTCGTCCACCAGACCCCACAATCCTTCACCCTTCAGCAGCATCTTCATCTTGTGCTTCCAGAAATGATAATTGGTCCCATCAAATAAGATATTATTCTTTGCAGTAAGGCAGAGGCCATGTGAAAAGAGTCTCACGAAGATTCCTAGCTTTGGTGACCCAGATTCTCTCTAGATCAGGCTCAGGAATATAAACTGGACACCCTAGATAGCCTGCATGCTCTGATACCAATGACATGAAAGTGTCTGATAGTAGAGGAAATTTGCACTCAACAAAACAAGAGGATCTCTAGCATGTAACGTAAGCAAAGACAAAACATAAATCCCACTTCACGTTATGAATCCAAACTCCCCTGCAGATGACATGAACCAGTTAGCAACACAAGAATGCCACAGTGAACAACAGAACACCTGCAAGATTTGTGCTACAAAAAAGAAGACTGCCGATTCCAGAATAGATAGAGCACAACTAGATAAACTTGTATTGTCTGTGTGTAAGAAAATAACAGCGTAAAGCAAGCTATTCTCTTCTATCTATCTATTCCTCTAACTCAAAACTCTAGCAATAACATTGGCATTTATATGGAATGATAGACTAACTAATCTTGTAAATGCTTTTATTCTAATCTAAACCTAATCTGTATCTTTAAATCTACCTGGTTTTCACTTTATTGAGCAGTCGGTTTTCTCTTTTGTCTGCATTCTCATCTCAACTGTCCACATCAGTTGGTTATGAGTCGACTGAAGGCTGATGAAAGGTTCAAGCTCACATTCTCAACACGCTTGGACACCAATTCACTTGTCAAAGAGGCTAAGGCATGGAGATAACTCCCAAAGACAATGTCGCCAGTCTGAACACCAAGAATCTGTGGCAACTTGTCACTAGCAGATCGCGTGAAAAGAATGGGGTTGTGGCTGAACTTGTAATGCGACTGCTGCTGCTGATGTACTTCAGTTTGGATCACACTCACCATCGCAGCAGAGAAGCGCTGCAACTGGGAAGATTCATTTGATCCCTCTCACAGTAGAGGAGCGCAGCAATCGAGGATGCGACTAGGCCAGTTGAAAGGCCAGAACTTAGCTAGAATCCCAGGCAGCATTCTTAGCTTCACGCATGCGCATCACAGCAACTCTATGGTAAGAAGTTTCTAGAAACAAATCTTTTCCAATTGCTTCATCTTCTTGATTAATCTGGATCATCAAAAACCCATTCAACTCCCTGTGATGCGCAAAGTTGGCAGTAATGAAGTACAAGGAACGCTACACACGGCTGACTGAGATGTTACTCCGCGCTCCAGATACTGCTAACAATAGAGGAATACAGCAGCCTGGCCTTCAGGGGTTGAAACCAGACTTTGATAGAGTTATTGGGAACTGTAAGAGAGCTCAGAATGTGACTGATACGACGGAGATTAGGAGCGCAGCTACACTTCAAGATGGAATCAAGGGTTGTTGTCATGATAGGTAGCTTGCAGCTGCTCTGTGAGAGAGATGGCACCGAAAGTTAATCTATTGCAAGACTAAAAATAAAACTGCCTTTGCCTCGAAGACCTTCTCTACGACACCAACCGGTTTGAAGAGAGTCAGGACCACTGGAAATCTAGATCTACCTTGAATGATTGTTGGACACTCGATCAGGCTGATGGGCGACACAGTTCCTCAGCAGTACATGCTCCTATTCGTAAGCTGAATGCACAAAATTGGAGTCTTGTAACTCTTCATGTTTATGAGAGTTTTGATGTTGCTTATGAGAGTTTTGATGTTGCTTTTCTCATCGTACTGATGTTCTAGCAAGCATGCTGATCAGCTCACCGGAAAAAACACGTGCTGACAGAATTGGGCTTCCTGAACGTGACACCTACTGCTGGCAGGTATGGCGGGATATTCCATATTTGATATGATAATCTTCCAAACAGGAAACTTGAGGTGACGGTCTCACTTATGGACAGATTGAGCGGTTTTCATGAAATGGATACTTTTGTAGTGCGCCTTACTGGTCGCGATGGATGCATTTCACTTGTTTACATCCCTTCGTAGAAATGGTTTAATGACAGCTGTTATGGCCATATTCAGCTAAGGAATGGATTAGCCTCCACTCCTATCCAAGACCGCATCTTAGCTAGGCTATGATACCAATGTAATGACCCTAAGAGATAACCTCTAAGATGAGGATCGGAGAACACAATAAGAGAGACTATGGAGCCAAACTGCCCAACCAATCCTAGATCAAACCTGGATCTAGCCCCCAAGTCATGCCATGTGAAAGCTAGAGAAGAAGAGAGAAGCTGGTAACCTAAACCCAAATATATGTCGTCGACGAGAGAATCTGTTACGTACCGTACCCAACAGGAAACTTGAGGTGACGGTCTCAGTTATGGGATGGAACGCTGATGTGGAGCTATAGGTCTTTTGGGTGCCACGTGTCAATGTCTTATTGGCACGCGGTGACTTGTTGTTATGGACCCGCGTCAGTGTGCACAACTGCCGCGTGTCGTTAGTCATGCGTGACTCCTATGGAGGGAGATGACCCACCTGGACTATGTATATAGAGGTGGATCTCCATGAGCTGGGTATTCATTCTCTCCTGGAGAATGAAGAGCTCTTCCACTGGTGGTCAGGTCAAGACGAGTATCTAGGCCTTAGGATGTAGGTAGGTGAGGGTCGAGGGTAAGGCATGGTGGTATGGGACACCATGGCTTACTTGAGATCCGAGCTTGCTTGATGATGGTCTGTAGCTCCAGTGCACGGGGGTGAGGTGGCAGTACCTCTATGGTTGGGTGGTAACGTAGCGTTCGTCACTTGATTGTGCTTTAGCATTGACTGGCATGACGATGGGGATTCTAACAGAATCTCTACCTCATTATATAGAGAGTAGAGACCTGTGCATGAAACCATGCAATCCCCATGCAGGTCAACTATAAATAGGTTACATCTCTTCATGCAGTCCTCCTGTCTATATCCGTCACATGTACATGCAATACTCCATATGTCTCAATTAGAGTGTATGGGTTCTTTGTAAGTGCCGATTTCTCAAGAGAAGCTAGAAAAATAATTTTCTAATTTATTCAGCTTTTAAAAGTTGTGGTAGAGTGCCCTTCTATGCATTTACTTTTGACAAAGATGTTTGTAATTAATTTTGTAATTCATTCTTAATTTTTTGGTTTCTTAAAAAAGTTTCAATTTCATGTGGAATGATTTGAAAGTGATGAATCATGTGGCTTTTTGTTGAACTCACTTTCTATGGAGGTTTTGATAGATGCCATGAATCAATGATGTTATCGGTGATTTGATTCATGCATGACTAAGTCAGTTTAGTGATTGATTGATGAAAATAAATTTTTTCGGTAAAATTAAACTATTAGTGGTATTGCTACATGAATCTAATCAGGACAGAATTGTAACATAGATGTGAATATGCAATTCTATCATTTTCTCTAGTTAGTTGATGAGAATAAGCTGGTTTAGGAGTTGAATCCTACAAGCCAAGCCATTCATCAGTATGATTATGAGGTTTTTCATGTTAAACTGTAAAGTTTCAGAAGAAAAGCAAGGATAGGGATTATACTGGTCAAATTTTCGCATGCATGAATCTGTGTTAAGTTGTAGAGAGCATGTTGTGAACCTGAGGAGTACTGCCATTCAATCTATAAGTTCCTCTTTCCAAACTCGGGTTTTGAATTCCTAAAATATTAGAACAGCCGCTAAAAGATTATTAGACAGCCAAAATGTGTTCTGAAGTCAGGCCCTCGTGAATAATTTGCATAGGTTCTTTGCAGATAAAAATCGACTATGGGAATGTAACTATAGATTTTGGATCAGCCTGCTGCTCATGGTTTATGGTTAGATTCCGTCTAATGTCCCTCCTTTTCTGACCTTCAAAAGTTGTTTGGATATCGCTCTCCTATTGTGAAATAGAGTAGGAAGCATCACCAGGAAGATGGTTTTCCAGCAGAACACCAATGATGCTTAAAAAAATAAAAGATAAATAAATAAACTCTTTCCATGAAAGCGTGATGCTAGAAGTTGTAGGAGAGACTTGGAGAAGGAATAGTATGAAAGATTTGGGATCAATTCAGAACCAAATCTATTAAAGACCTTTGGTTACGAAACAAGCTACTCCACCAATTTTGCCAATGTAAAAAAATCAGCATTTACATACAAAATGAGATGCAAATTTTAATAGAATTTGATCAAACATGTATCAAAACATAAAGTACTATTGATGTCCTTGCAAAACCAACAAGCTACTATATTTCACACGTGTGGATCCAAAAATAACAAATATAGATCATTCTACACATAGAATTGCAAGTAATCACAAGTATAGTGCACCAATGGAGAGTAGAACCCAAAAGAACCATGTATAAGCATGAAATGAGATAGAGAAGAGAGAAGATATGTCTTTCCACGAGTTACATCCTTTTATAACAGGTCCAAACCCTATTTGGCCACTTGGCTTTTCCCTCCAAAATGTAAACCCTACTATTTTTGGGTCTAGATTCAATGTACCCAACATTTAAATTTGTATCTACTCAAACTCGATTACTAAATTTTCCACACTTTCAAAAAGTGAAATTTAAATGCAATTTGGACTAATATAACTTTGAAAAGTCAAACTCTAAGTCTAGAATGAAATTGGCCTCAATTTGCCAAATATAAAAATGTAGCAAATATGACTAAACTAGTTGAATCTTTCACATTCCTAGTTCAACTAGTTTTAACATAGACTTTGATAACACTCCAAGTGAAGTCCTATGCTTCATGAACAAGTCCTTTCCCAATGCTTTGGTGAAGATATCAGCTACACATTCCCTTGAGGACACATGTTGAAGCTCCACCTCCTTTGCAATTACTTGCTCCCTCACAAAGCACAAAGTGATATTCCACCTCAATATGCTTGCTCCTAGTATAAAAGATAGGATTGGTTGCCAACTTTTGGACTAATTGATTGTCACAAAAGAGTCTCTCTGAAAAATCCAGCAAATGAAGATCCTTGTCATCCTCTTGATCCATACCATCTCCTTTGTGCAATGTGTAAGAGCTTTGTACTCGGCCTCACTAGATGACAATGAGATAGTGGCTTGTTTCTTCAACATCCATGATATAGCTCCATCACCTATGAAAATACAATGAGCACTAATGGATTTCCTCTCCATTATGTCTCCAGCATAGTCCAAATCTGAAAATGCAAAAATATTAGATGATGATCTCTCATACAATATGCCAAAATCTCGAGTTCCAATGATGTACCTCAAAACTCGTTTTCCTAGCTTCCACTGCTTCTCACTAGGATCTTGCATGAATTGACTCAATTTTCCAACAAAATAGCTTAGATTTGGTCTATTAATGGCTAGATAGATGAGTGAACCAACTAGCTTTCTATAGAGAGTAATGTCCTTGAAGGATCTTTCACTACCTCTTATAGTTAGCTTTACATGAGACTCCATAGGTGTATCACTAGCTTTTGCATCTACCATATGAAATCTTTCTAGAATAGAATTAGCATACTTCTCTTGACAAATGAAAGTAGATTGAGAAGATCTAAATGTAATGTAAGTTACCAAGTTCATGCACCTCAAACTCCTTCTTAAGAGCACTCTTGATATCTTCCACATCTTGATTGTCTCCACCACTCAAGATATATCATCCACATAGATTAGCAAGATGGTAACATCATTTTCAAAAAATCTATAATAAAGTGTATGACCATACTCACTCATAACAAAGCCTTGAGAGAGTAAAAAAGTGTTAAGCTTAGCATACCAACTCCTTGGTGCCTGCTTAAGGCCATACAAACTTTTTTGTAGTAGACACACATGATTTGGCTTTGTTGATGAATTGTAGCTCTCGGGTTGCTCCATGTACACTTCCTCCTCAAGATCACCATTCAAGAATACATTTGTAATGTCCGTTTGCCATAGATCCCATCCATAAAGTGTAGCAAGTTAGATGATGACTCGAATGCTTACCATCTTTGCCATAGGTGCCAATCCCTTGTTCTTGAGCATATCCTTTCGCCACTAACCTTGTCTTGTACTTGTTGATAGATCCATCTTGGTTCGTCTTCACATTGAAGATCCATTTGCATCCAATACCTTTCTTGTCCTTAGGTAAGTCCACCAATCTCCATGTTCCATTCTTCATAAGAGCTTGATACTCAAGATCCATTGCTTCCACTCCTCTTCTTTCCTTGCTTCATCTACACTTGTAGGTTTATCAAAAGAGGTTAGGAAAGCAAAATAATTTTCAGAAAGTACTTGCTTACATGTTTCATCATATGTGAGCCTTGAAGGCATTAGTCTTTCCCTTGATGTTTTCCTTGGCTTTTGACTTGATGAAGGTCCATCATCATCACCATCTAAAATAGGATCTTTTACATCAACATCAAGAATGTTAGATCCATCCACATCATTATCAATAGTACTTGAAGACACTTTTGGAATTTTCCCCTCATCAAAAATGAAATCTCTACCAGCAATCACTTTGTTAGTAAAAGGAATATAAACCTTGTAGGCTTAACTCACCTCACTATATCCAACAAAAATACCTTTCCTTGAAGATGGATCCTCCTTGGTCCTATCATCAAGAGTAATGTTGATATATCATGTGCATCCAAAAGTTCTTAGAATGTTGACACTCAGCCTCCTCTTGAATAGCATCTCAAAAGGTATCCTTCCATCCAAAATAGAATTCAGCCACCTATTGCACAAGAAATTGGCACACAACAAAGCTTGATCCCAAAATGGTTTATCAAGATTAGCACTTAACCTCATGGCTTTAGCACTTTCACATAAAGTCCCGTTCTTTCTTTTAGCCACTCCATTTTGTTGTGGGGTCCTTGGTGTTGTATACCCCCTCTCGATCCCATGCTCATCACAAAAGGCCTTGAACTTGGTAGATATGTACTGACCACCATTGTCACTCCCTAAGCACTTGATCCTTGTGGAAAATTGGTTCTCCCTTGCATTCTTGAACTTAACAAAGACATCATACACTTCATCTTTGCTCTTTAGTAAATAGATCCAACAAAATCTACTAAAATCATCAATGAAAGTTACATACATTTTAGCTTCACTATTGCTAATTGTAGTAATTTCATGAATATCCAAATGTACAAGTTGAAAAGGCTTTGTAGATCTAGATGTAAACCTAGTATAAGTATTCTATGTGACTTAGACAAAGCACAAGACTCACAAACATGATTGCTTCCAACATGACTCCACTTGATGTAGCCATGTAGCAATGACCTGATCTTCTCTCTCAACCTGTTTCAATGCACAAATCACTCTTTTGAATAACAAATTTTTTTTTCAAAGAGAAATCACAAAGATTTGAAACTACTCAATCCTCTTATAGCACTTGTAACAAGAAAACAACACATAGAATCATGAAATCTTGATCAACCTATGATCTATCCTCAATCTAATGACTCTTGCCACTTCCTAATATTGAAGCACACTCAAATGAAGTCCAACAACCTCACTATGTAGAGATCCAATCAAAATTAGAGTTATGACAAAATCACAAAAAATTGAATATTTCAAGATCTACATGCAAATGCTGAAAATTTGACATGCAATCTATTAGCCACCACTTAGGCTAATCCAATGATCCAAAAATTGGCTAGACACGTGGCTTGATTTTCGGCCTTACAGTGTCAAGACACATAATCGCCACAGATCTATCAAAGATCAGGATCATTGTTGATCTACCACCACCGGGGACGATCCGCGAACCATCTTCATGGGTCATGCTAACTATTATAGGATCTTCATTCTTGATTTTGCGGAGTTAGCCTGACCAATTTACAAACTCACAATGGATCCACATTGGAACGAGCAAGCCCTAAAGGCTTTCCAGAAGCTTAAGGATGCATTGGTTTTAGCACCAATCTTACGCCCACCCAATTGGTCCATTGAGTTTCACGTGCATATAGATGCATTGAAGTATGTAATCACATGAATCTTGTAAATTTCAATGTACTTTCTATGGACCCTTGGATCAAGTTGGGTCCAAGATGAATGGATAGGATCAATGTGAATATTAGCCAATAGGATTGAGAGGCAAGGGCCTTCCCCATTTTATAAAAAGACACCATTTGTACACTGTTTTCATGCTATCAACTCGGCCTGTTATTCCTTCCTTCCGGTTGTCTTTGGCCATCTTCACCACTGCTCTTCGTCTTCGCTTGGGGCTTTCTCATCCTTCGGTCTTGGGTCTCTACAAGTGTGTTTGTGTCACCCTATTGAAGCTCTTGCATTAGAGAAACTTAGAGCCCGACGAGGGCTTTTGAAAAAGATATTTTTTATTTTTTTTGCTGCCATGTGGACCAATTGAGACCTTAGCTTCGGAGTTCTACGTAACGTAGAATTTCTCAAATATAAATAAAATAAAAACTTTTTAAATATATTGTTGTTTCATCGGACAACATGTGGAAATGCTATTGGTTGATGAGGCTGAATAAAAAAAAACCTGGGTTGGATCGTATGGAATTCTCACAAAAAGATTATGTACAGGAGCAGAAACAGAAGTGGAAACAATATTTACAGATTTCTCTGTTATTTTGTCTAGCTCCTCTTGGGTAATCAACACTTTTGGTGATGAAACCTGCTGAGGAGCTGGACGAATAATAGGAGGATGAAGGGGTGAAGATTTTTGATCTGAGTCAGATTCTTCAGCATCTGACTTAGAGCTCAGGAAGACACAAGGTCTCTTGGCCGGAATATGTCTAGGAGGAAGGGAAGTAGCTGGCCTTCGTGATCCAGCCTTCTTGGGGATAGGTTGCTTTCTCTTCCTCCTAGAGGTAGTAGGCACGTTGGTTCTATCCAGAGGCAGGTCTTTGGAGGTGCTAGCATTATCAACATGCAGACGAGAATATCTGTCCCGAAGCCTTTTGAGAATGACGAAATCCTTTGGCATGATGGTGACACACTTACCATGCACTACCAAAAGACAAGTATCCTCAAAAAACTGGGACAGAAAATCTTCTGCAGCATCCTATAAGGCCTGCATGGTGGTCACGGCGAAATGAACATTGAGCCCAAGCGACAGAGTGACATTCTGAACAGATCGACTGGAAGAAGCTCTAGGGATCAACAATTCAGTTGATCTATGGAGTTTTCTGGTCTCCCTCAGCCAGACCTGCTTCCTGCCATGCCTACGGCCAGTACTAGGGAAAAATCGAGAATGGGATGACTGTACAGTGGGTATGGCACGGGCGGTGGATTTGGTTCTGGCCATCATTCTCAGAAGAAGAAAATCAACAAAAAGAAGTTTGAACAAAAGAAAAGGGGATGAAAACAAAAAAATTTGCCATGAAAGGACGCTTGAGATCGATACCAAAACTAAATATCGGTTTCAAGCGCAAGATCTACACAGATTATTTGAAGAAAAGAGATGTGCGCTCAAAAGCAATATTGCACTACCAACAGTATCGGACTCGAGCGCACTGTTAGAGGGCGGAAGCTTGAACGGTGAAAGAGCACACTTGAGAGCGATATCGGGAGCTAAAAGCAAAAAATTTGCGGAAAAAAATGAAAATTCCGAGGACTTATATATACGAAATTTTTGCACGTGTGAAAAGATGCGAAGACACATGTCGTTAGATTATTGAGCCACGTGGAATGTCCGTACTGACAATGATGACCCAATTATGAGGCCATGTTGGCTAAGACACGTGCACAAATCTGTTATCGACACGTGTCATTCTCGCACGTGACAGATGTCAGATCAATCATTCTAGGTACGACGCATTTATTTTGACCAATCACATGTCGACACATGTTCCTTCGCCACTCTTCCACATGTGCAAATTTTTTTTTATAAATAGGTCTTTTTTGGCTCGGATTTTCACTCAAATTTACGATTGCTTTGTCAAATGTCGATTTCAAGTGCGCCGCTTGCTCTCATTACCTTTCGTTGACTATTTTGTGCCTGAATCCGATACTGCATTGTCTGATATCGCATTCAAGCGCGCTTCGCATCTCTTTTCTTTTCTGCTCTGTGTTTTTGTGCTCGAATCCGATACTCCAATTTTAAATATCTCTCTCGAGCGCACGTTGCCTTGACGTGCTTGCCTGACCTGCGGTTTGCACCTGAGAGCGATATTTGAAACTTTAGTTCTGTTATTTTTGTTTAAAATGTCTAATTTTGAATCCAGTTTGCTTTCTTTTATTATTTAATTTGGTATTACTGATAGGTTGGACTATTTCAAATCTCTTTTTTCTCCTTTTCTTTTTATTCTACCTTCTATAACTGAGGGCCCTGGTGTGGAGGCATTTTCTGAGATATATCTCAGATTTAAGTCCCTGCTCTGTACTTCGTTATTCAGATCTTAGAATAAGGACATGATTCATTATCAGGACCTGGTGGCACTCTAAGCTTGACAAAATGTTTACCAAGTTACATAATGATTTCAAGTCTGTATATGAGTGCCCAATTCATAATAAAAAATGTAGATTTGTTGATTTCAGTCTGCTTTTGTTTGTTTTCTTTTCGTTAAATATTTCTAACGATTCGAAGACTGTGCCCTCCACTTCTGAAGCAGCTTCTTCTAGTGGTACAAATTCTGAAAAGTCAAAGATTGTAGATATAGATACTTTTTTTATTGATACGAGTGTTAATTTAGATGATTGTTTTGATTTTGATCGTGTTCGAAATACAACTACTTTTATAGGCCCTAGAACACCCACTACCCTTTCTCCTTCTGATAAATCTTTGATCACTTTGCCTACTTATAATATAGATAATAATTTCTTTTTGACAATATCGGATATATCAGATCTTTTTTACTTCACTGAAGCTGAGACTTTTTGCATTTTGAGCAAAGAGCTTGATGATCTACCTTCTGAGGAGGAGTTTCTTAGAATCCAAAGTCAACTTGGTTTTCCACAGCCAACTGTCTATTCACGAACAATATTGACATTGAAAGGTGGACATAATATTGATGGAGAGACAATAATCAGAGAAGACAAAGCCAAATGCATAAGTTTTTGTCTCTTATCAAGTACTAGTAGATTTGTTATGTCAGATCATATACTGGAGCTTACT
The DNA here is from genome assembly GCA_029204225.1 of Diphasiastrum complanatum. Lineage (NCBI taxonomy): Eukaryota > Viridiplantae > Streptophyta > Lycopodiopsida > Lycopodiales > Lycopodiaceae > Diphasiastrum > Diphasiastrum complanatum. Next base: position 11,159,629 of record CM055107.1, on the reverse strand, counting down.
TTGTTTTTTTATCATTTCAGGAAACAATTTTCCTTGATAATTTCACAATTCGTCGAGGACGGCAGAGATCTTCTGCTGGAGAATTTTCAAAAGATCATGCACTGGGGCACTATCTGAAGTCCTTCAAGAATAATGAGATAAGTGTTGCCCATTCAGAGTTTCATCAACATGGTGAAACTATGATTATGTCAATCAAGGCACTGTCTCATTTTCTTGGAGGACATAATATCAATAAGGTGCATAAAATAATTTTTGTAAAGAAAACTATTGCGGTTAAAATTTTAGGATATGGACCAGTGAATTCCATATTCAGATCATCTCATTTTGCAGTGTATGCTGCTTACGTTGATCTGAGTAAGCATGAAAACTATGAGCTATTGGATCCATACGAAAGAAGAATGTTGCATGATTCTAAGTTGCAACTTTCATTGAAAAAAATATCGGAAGCAGATTAGATACTGCTGAATTGTACTTTGTAAATATTTCTATTTAATATACAAAAGTTTATTGTGTGTCTATAGCCTATTGGCTTGTATTAATTTGCATGCTTTTGAAATTTTTTATAGTCCGTCGATTTTGTATTATGACGAATTTGGATTTTTTTGTAAAACCATTGGAAAAGTTGCATTATATAGCTGTTTTTTGTGCTAGTCCCGCCATGTTGTGTACTTTTTTAAATGCCACTCTTGCTTGCCAATGAGAGTTTTCCATTCCTTGTGATGACCATATGCTAAGACTTCCACTATTTCTTGCAAAGAATGTCAAATGATGTCGTAATATGTGCTGAATGTCATAAAAATATAATCTAAATCAGTACCAAGTAATTGCACATATTTGTCTATGGTAGTATAAAATCAAAATCTTACCATGTAATGTGTTATATGAGTTGAAATAGCAATGATCGACTTATACAGTGCTTTCTTATTTCGACGGCACCACATGTGCTTAGTTCTAGAGTTATCGAGCCATCTTTCTTTTACGAGCCCTTTGAGTATTTTTAAGGAACTCATCTTTGTACTTACGAAGCAGTTAGAATATACAGTTTGAAGAGAGCAATTATAGGTTCTTGTTGCACTTGATGTTGTGTTGTGGTGATTGATCCGGTCGGGTGTTTTCAATTGTGTTTTCTTAACTTGGTATCAGAGCCCTTGGTGGTTGGAATCACCGGACAAGACCAGAGAGCTGCAAATTCACGACGGTTTGTTGGCTAGGAAGCACAAAACCGAGTCTGTGGAGATTCATGGAATGGCTCAAAACTGTAAAAAGAATTCAGAGACAGGAAATTGTTGGTTGAATCAGAAAGCAAGCAAAGTTTGAAGCTGAAAAATTCTTTTGGAGGGTTGTTTGGCATTTGTGATTGGTTTGAATCCAATCGAATACCGTTTGAAGAGCGGTTTGGAGCAGAAGATAACCTACAGTAGGGCGACCTCAGCCAGTTAGGAGCTGTAAAGGAAAGCTCAGGGAAAGCATGAGTAAAGCTCAATATATTCTTCTCTTCAAAATTGCTAGGGTTTCAAGGGACAAAATCTGAAATATCTCCTTGTAGGAGGTCGTTTTCAAAGCTTTGAGAGGTTGTGAATGGGCGCCCTGGTAGTGCAATTCAGTGGTAGGGAAGCCGCGACTGGCCGTGGAGAAGGAAGGCAGCCAGTTCGATCCATGTGGAGCTGCCATAGCCTGTGAAGGAGAGAGAAGAACTCCATCGTTGAGAGAGAAGAGGAGGAGAGGTCGCGGGAACTCTCGTGTGCTCAGTTCTAATCGTCAGCTAGCGGCCCGAAGTGCTCAGTGCTTCGAAGGCCTTTGATCAACGCACAAAAGCGTTGACAGCCGTCCGATCTCGATTCATACAGATCGACGATGGTTATTTCACAACAGGTGGGTCGTTGGATCTAAAGGATCCGTTGGATTGAAGTGAAAAAGTCTGAAAGGGTCTGAAGTGCAAAGTGCATTGCAATTTCATTAAAAATCTTCAAACTAAAAAAATTGTTGGGTCCCAAGTCTTTGAAGGGTGAAGTTTCTTCACACTGGAGAAATAGTTCAAAAACCCAAATTGCCCTTATTTTCACCTCCTTTAGCCTATTTTGGCCAAACGAAAGGCTATAGCCTCCAAACGAAGGGCACCCTGACTGTACCTGCAAGTACGGTACACCAAAACAGGGTGATTGCCGTGGAGAAAGTGTTCGAAGTGCGCCAAAAGTGATTTCACCATTCCACTGGGCAGGAAGCTGGGAGTTGGTGACGTGAAGCATTTTGGAAAACGATGTCAGTTTGGCTTTCAATTTGGCGAAAGAGCGGCGGGTGGCCTGATAAGCTAAAAATTGCAGGTCATTATTATCAATTTCTGACATCACGGTTGGCTCTAGCATACACTTTATAGCCTACAGGTGAAGTTTTAAATAGTTCGGAGATGGCAAATATCAATGAGGCAATTTTGGGCGATGCAAGCAAACTTGATGGGGCTTCTAACTACAACATCTGGAAATTCAAAATAAAGAGCACTTTGATGGAGAAAGGGTTGTGGAAAATTGTGGCAGGTTTTAAAGTCCGGCCAAATACCACTCCATGTGACATAAGGGCCTTTGATAAAAAGATGCAGAGAGCATTATCCTTGATCAATCTTTCAGTGAAAGACCATGTGATCACTCACGTAAGTGATGCCACAACGGCTAGAGGAGCTTGGGAAGCTCTTAGAATGCAATTTCAAACTTGCAATCTAGTTCGAGCCATGTTCTTGAAGTCGAGATTGAACATAGTAAGGATGGAAGAAAGTGAATCAATGGGATCCTTCTTCAATAGGATAAAGGAGCTGAGAGATCAACTTGTGGCGATTGGAGAACCAATCAGAGATATTGAATTGGTACATATCACAATGAGTGGTGTCTCAGAAGGGCTACAGATGTTTGTGAGCGGCATTGCTTCAAGGGAGAGGTTGCCTACTTTTGAAGACTTCCACAGAATCATGTTGCAAGAAGAGCAACATCGCGAAGTGGTGAAGTCAAGACAAACCCCACAGGAGGATCAAGTCTTACTTGCTAAAGACAAGTAGAAAGGATGGAAAAAGATTTCTAGAAATCCAAGGATGATGATGACGAAGGTGAGTCGTCATCAAAAGGAAAAAAGAAGAAGAAAGAAAAATGTTACTATTGCCACAAACCGGGTCATTGGGCACGCGAGTGTTATAAGAAGAAAGCAGACATAAAGGCGGGAAAAGTGACTTAACAAGGAAATATTGCCGAGATGATGGAGAAGATGACGAGACAAGTGTTTTCTCATCGGCATTGGCATCCCAAGTTGATGATGGTGCCAGATGGTTCATAGACTCAGATGCCACAAGGCATATGACCAGAAAACATGATTGGTTTGAAAAATTCTCACCAATCCATGATGGGAATAAGGTCACTCAAGCCAATGGAGAGGAATGCCAGATACATGTTGTGGGCAATGTACCTGTGCAATTTCCTAATGGCAAAATTAAAAACATCCCTAATATACTTTATGTTCCTGGACTCAAAAAGAGTTTGCTTTCTGTTGGTGTAATGGCAAATCAACATCTTAAAGTTGAATTTGTCAAGGATGGATGCCTCATGAAGGATACAAACCACAATCACAAAGTGGTGGCAAAGGGTTATAGAGATAGTAACTATGGCCTTTATAAATTGGATGCTGCAAAACCAAGTGAATATGGTTTGGCTATCTCAACAACATCTCAATCCGAGTTGTGGCACAAAAGACTTGGTCATTTGAACTATGGGAGCTTGAGATTGATGGCGAAGCTGAAGATGGTAATAGGGTTACCGGCATTGCAAGATGATCATCATGCAATATGTGAAGGATGCATCATGGGAAAGCATCACAGAGAGACATTCAAGAAAGGTGGAGCTGCAAGAGCTAAGAAACCGCTAGAACTAATTCACAGCGACCTGTGCGGCCCAATGAAGACCATGTCATTGGGAAAAACATATTATTTTATGACTTTTATAGATGATTACTCTAGGAGGACATGGATTTATTTTTTGAAAAAGAAATCTGACGCTTTTGCTCGCTTCAAGGAGTTCAAAACTTTGGTAGAGAACCAACTAGATGCACGCATCAAAGAGCTAAGATCTGATAGAGGGGATGAATACAAATCTGATGATTTTGAAGACTTTTGCAAAGAACACGACATTAAAAGACAATTCACACAGTCACACATGCCGCATAGTAATGGTGTAGCTAAAAGGAAAAACAGAACTATTATGGAGAGTGCACGCTCCATGATGAAGCAAATGGGCTTGACCGATTCACTTTGGTCGGAAGCGTACAGTGTGGCAACGTTCTTGCAAAACAGGAGCCCTATAGTTGCGGTTCCAAATATGACTCTTGAAGAAGCATTTACTGGAATAAAGCCGTGTCATTGGATGTAAAGCCTATGTACATGTGCCAAAGGAGGAGCGAAAGAAACTTGATGCCAAAGCAATCAAGTGTATCTTCGTCGGTTATGATGAAAGAACGAAAGCTTACAGATGTTTTGATCCTGTAATGAACAAGATTCACATTAGCAAAGATGTGATCTTTGATGAAACGCATAGGTATGAAGATGAAGACCATGCAAGCGGTGAAAGCATCAAGAGATTTCCCACAATTCTGGAGGAAGAAAATGAAGAACTCCACAAAATGATGCACGTGAAGACGAAAGTCGAGAGGGTGAATATGAAAGAACACCACCTATTCAAGAGCCTAGGGGGAGGTACTTGCCAATAGGAGCAATAAAGGAGAAACCGGTTGGAAGTAAGAGACATTACTTGGACACTCCTTGGGATACGTACTCTCCACATAGTGTATCACCTGAATCTAAGATACCAAAATGGTATGAAAAGATCATGAAGGACGCAAAGCTAAATCAAATAGGATCTAGCACACAAAGTGAAGTGAGAAGTTCAATATGGGAAAGGAAGTCTCCCCGATTGTTATCACGTGAACTATGCCCTAATGACTGACATTTTGAAGTGTCGAGAGCCATCAACCTTTGATGAGGCAAAAGATCACAAAGAGTAGCAAAGGGCAATGGAAGAAGAGATAGAATCCATCCAAATACATGATACATGGGAGTTGGTTGATCTACCACTTGGAAAAAAATCATTGACAACAAATGGGTGTTCAGAACAAAGTTTCATGCGGATGGCACAATAGCAAAGTATAAGGCACGCCTAGTAGTGAAGGGTTATGAGCAAAGCAAAGGAATTGACTATGAAGAGACATTTGCTCCAATGGCTAAGTGGACTACGCTACGCCTTATCATTGCCTTAGCATCTCATTTTGGGTGGAAGATCCATCAAATGGATGTGAAGTCTGCATTTTTGAATGGTGACTTAGAGGAAGAAGTTTACATGGTCCAACCGCAGGGCTTCATGGCAAAAGGGCAAGAACAGAAGGTATGTAAAACTACACAAAGCACTTTATGGCCTTAAGCAAGTGCCACGCGCATGGTATGGACGCATTGACAGTTACTTTCTTTCACATGGATTTGTAAGAACAAATTCAGATCCAAATCTTTATGTTCTTATAAATGATGACATCATTGCCTTGATTGTACTTTACGTTGATGATATCATTATCACTGGCAATGATGAGAACCTCACTCGTTCTATCAAAGCCAACTTGTGCAAGTAGTTTGAGATGACAGATTTAGATCTTATGCACTATTGCTTGGGTGTCGAAGTATGGCAAACTAGCAGTGATATCAGGTTATGTCAAAACAAGTATGTAGGCGAGATATTGGAGAGATTTCACATGACAGAGTGCAAACCTTCCATCACCCCTTGCAAAACTGGTAAGAAATTATCTCGTATTGATGATAGTGCACATGTTGATGCTTACACTATTTCGTCAGCTAGTTGGAAGTTTAATATATCTTACGACTACATGTCCTGATATTTGATATGTTGTAAGTTTGATTAGCCAATTCATATCATCACCCACTATGGACCATTGGAAAGCTGCAAAAAGGACTTTGAGATATGTGAAAGGTACACCGAACCTTGGTCTAATCTACAAAAGACAAAGTGTGTTACCTAAGTTATGTTGTGTTACCTAGGTTATGTTGACGCTGATTGGGCTGGAAGTATAGATGATAGAAAGTCAACAACAGGTTATACCTTCAATTTTGGTAGCGGCTATTTTCATGGTCTAGCAAGAAGCAAGATACTATTTTTCTTTCTTCCACAGAAGCTGAATATAAAGCGTTGAGTTCTGCTACCCAAGAAGCTATTTGGCTACGTAAGTTGTTATGTGAGATTGGCATGAAGCAGATAAATCCCACTGTTATTTTCTGTGACAGTCAAAGCGGAATACAATTGGCTAAAAATCCAATCTTTCATGCAAGGACAAAACATATTGAAGTAAAATATCACTTTGTGCGTGAAAAATTTACAATCTGAGAACATAAGTATTGTACATTGTTCTACGTTGTTACAAGTTGCTGATATATTTACAAAAGCTTTAAGTAAAGAGAAGTTTGAAACTTTTAGAGCCAAACTTGGCTTAGACCAGGTCATGTAAAAAGCCTTTACTTGTAATGCTATCATGGAGGTATGTTCCATGAATAGATTATACTCTAAAATAAGAAA
>CM055107.1:11056891-11143027 GCA_029204225.1 Diphasiastrum complanatum | reverse complement strand
ACTATCACGGATCTTTTCTATGTAGTCAGAGTATCTACAAAGCTTTCAAACTTTGGTGATCCAGCTGAATTTGCAGTAACTCTGTCTTGTATTGTAGACGCTCAGACTGGTAAGATTGAGCTACCATTAGTTTCAGCTTAGCATCATCTAACTCAGTTTCAACTTTTGATTCTTCATAGGAAAGTTATCGCTCTGCTCTCTTAGAATCTGATTCTTCTTATTTGCCACATCTGCGCACAGGTCTTCGATATCCCGCTGAAGTTGAACCAGCTACAAGTCCTTCTGCATTAATAGCTACAGCTGTAGTTCATTTGTCTTTTTCAAATCTTCTATTTGGTCATCCTTCATTTTTATAGCAGCAGTAATTCTGGCACCTTAGCAGCATCAACAGATAACTTGACAATTGATTTTTTTTGTTCTTCCACTCAACCCCGTAGTCTGCTAACTACATTCCTTTCCTATTCGCTACTTTTAACATGTTCTATCAAACTTTCAGTATTGTTCAGAAAAGATTGCAACATTGGAAAAATTGCAGTAGAGGCTAAGTCAGTCAGATCAAATTTTAACGCTTTTCTCAGCAGATGACTTATTTTTTGCCCTTTTGAACTTTTTCAAAACGTGGATAAGCTTCCTCATAAGCCAAATCTTCAATATCTTCCTCCACAACTTTCTTTCCCAAATTAGGGTTTTGAGTTGTAGGCTCATCTTTATCCAGCAGGACGTGTATTTTGTTAGGACTTTCCATAGTATGCACATCTCTAGCCATGTCGATTGCATGTTTTTCCTACATCATATGATCCATCAACGATTGCGAATCACGCATCTGCATCGTATCGATATCAAAATTATGTTCTTCATCTGTCATGGTTCCACTTGTCTCCGCAGCTTGTCGGGTCTCACTTGTCTCCTCAAGATATTCTATCATATGGCTTACGGTGCATGTAATTATTCTTGTAATGATTCCAATCTGACCTTCATTCAATAGTTCCAAATGAGGAGCCAAATGACTAAGTTGCGCTCCCCATAGTATGATGTGCTGAGATTTCTTTAACGCTTTTAAAAAAATTTGATAAGAGACTTTGGCCAAATCCACCAGTTCTTCTTCATAAGGTTGCAACAGCTATCCAAAGTTGGAAGCAGAAATAGTAGCATTCTTGTCTGCGCCAAACACCATGTCACACATCCACTTTACAAATCCTATGGATGCGGCATTCTTCAAAAGCTAACCTTGTAGCCTTTCGTTTCTTGGTAAATAGAGTCTTCTCCTTCTGACAAATCGAATTATTCGTCAAGAAGAGTAGAGTTCATTATCTTCTTTGCTTTCTTCACTGAGCCCTAGGTAGGCAATCTGAAGCATTTTGCATATTCATCTCTTGTAAGCTCAATAGTACGATTACATACCGAAAAATGAAAAATAGCATACGCTCTCTCTGATTCGGATTCCATTTGCCATTTCGTTGCAGATATCTATACTAAATTGTAGTACAGCTCTGCACCCATATTCCATTATGTGTTTGGAATCTCCGCTCTGGTTTTTCACACATGGTTAGCCGCCATTTTCTTGTAAAGAAAAGATGAAGAATCCACAATTCTATTGTAAATTCAAAGAAAAACACTTTGAAGGAGAAAATTAGAAGATTGCTCACAAATGCGCTATGGCAATAGTAGCAAGGACGGTGATGAAAAGTGACAAGTAAAAGAGGTGTTAATTGCTCTTAATTTGGGTGACATCAATGAGGACAGCTAATGTTCCCGACGGTTATTATAACAGGAACGTTAGCGATAGGTGTTCAACAACCATCAATTGGAAGGGTCACAAAAAATATGAAGGATCGAAAAATCTTTAAAATAATATATGGGTAAAAAAATTTAAGGAATCAATTTTATTCAGACATGTCCAACTTAGGATCGGATTGGATCGGTGGGATTGGATCGGATCTAAAAATATTTCGATCCATAAAATTTCAATACTTAGCATAATATTTTTCGATTCGTGAATTTTGATACTTCATCTTAAGAACATGGATTTGACCTTAATCAATAAAATAAAAAATCCTTTAAAAAAAATCCTACTCATATAAAGCCTCTCCTTTCCCTCAAATAAGAAAATGTCCTCGTTGACCGAGAAGATAAAACTAAATAAAAGAGAAGATAAAACTAAATAGAAATAAAATAATAAATAATAAAATAAATAAATAAATACTCTCTTGGAAAAGCATAGATTTCGGTTTGCTTACGTAACTATGGTTGATTATACTTCTTAATACAAGAGCCATTTACTCTTGTATCAAGTAGATTTCCTTCAAGATCTGCCAATTGGATCGAATTGTTTTGAAAACAATTCAATGACTTTGTATGGCCCCATCCATCTTGTATGTAATTTTTCTGGAAATTTCAAATGTCTATTGTCATACAATAGTGCCAAGTCAACAACTTTCAGAGAAATCTTCTTCAGACATGTGTCATATTGTTCCTTTCTCTTTTTTAGCACCAATATTGTTTCTTGTAGTGCACAGAATCGATCTTCCTCCAATCGAAAAATTTGATGCAATCTTTCGTTGATAATGTTATGTGATTCATCACGGTCTGCATGTTGAATTCGATAGGTCTGTTGCTCTGCTTACTTTACCTTGTGTTGGCGATCTAATTGGTAGGTTTGTTGGGCTATCTTCTCTGCATCAAGCTTGGCCTTGAGTTTTTGCACGAGATAATTCTGGTGCCATGAGCAGCCAAATTGGCCTTGTTGAGCTGGTCCTGTAGGAATTAAACATGGGCTTGGTTGTCTGTTCTCTCTCTCTCTCTCTCTCTCTCTCTCTCTCTCTCTCTCTCTCTCTCTCTCTCTCTCTCTCTCTCTCTCTCTCTCTCTCTCTCTCTCTCTCTCTCTCTCTGCAACTGCGAGATCTGATCAGTTAAGGCTTGCAGCATTTGCCCTGCCACTAGTTGGCCGCGAGATTTCTCAGTAGATCTTTTAGTGAGCAACTGGTGGAGTTGTTGTTGTAGGCCTGTTAAGGATGTCTAGCAATCCAACACCTGAGTATCCCAAGTGGCATGGTTATGATAGGTGGAGGGAGTGGTGTGGTCATGGAAATAGTGGTGAGTACAAGAATGGTGGTGGTAGAGATGGTGATGATGGCAGTTATGGTGGGAGTAATGGTTGGGCGAATAGGGGAGGAGGTGAGCAGAAGGGTAATGGTGATTGAGGGGGACGTGGCAATGGCCAAAGTTGTGATGGGGGAAGAGGTGAATGTCGCAACTGTCAACGGAATCAGTGAAATGACAGTTGGACAGATGGGGCTAGGGGTCATAGATGTGATATTGAGGAAGGAGGAGCAGTGCCTAGGGCTGGTGCGACTAAGGCTGGTATGTACACGGATGTGAGATGGGGTAGAAAAAACAGTGAAGATTGGCAACTTTTGGCTAGCCTTCAGTTGCGTGATCATGTCTTTAGAGGGTGGTTTGGATGGAACAGCTGGTTGGGTAAACCAAAGAGGGGATTGGATGCCTAGATTCTCTAGGTGGGCTATGACAAAGGTTGTGAGGAGACCACCATAGGTGATCCTGTTTGGGCATTTAAAAGTATCTTACAATTCTCTGCTTTCCCTTGGGTATCCATGTGGATGTTAGTCTAAGTGATAGTGATAACTATCAATGACTTAAGAGTGAAAATCTAATGCATTTACAGAAAAAAAAAAAAAATTGTTCTATCGGATTATAGAACTAGGTTTTGTGGGAAGCTTATCAAGCTATGACAATAGCTCTGATACCATGCTGGAGAATGACCGTGGTGGACGGACATGCCGAGCAATCGGATCGGAATGATCCTACTACTGCGCGAAAGCAGTGGTCGGCTGATTCCCTCGGTGCGTGTACTAGTACAACAATAGGCGAACACAAAACAAAGTTCGATTGCAGAAGTGAAAGAGTAGACAATCAAACAAAGCGATTCGAGGTCAGACAGAAAGCGAAAATCATGCAACACTGACAAAATCTGAACACAAAATCAGACAATAATTTATTTAGATCGAATGTACAGAAATACAAGTCAGATGATGCTAATGAGCACAAATCAATAACGGGCAAAACCGCATGCTCGCAAAGCTAACTATGATTTGTTGCAACTATGAGCTTATATCGACAATCAGTCTAAAAGAATCAATGCTTGAAAGCATCTACTGTGTCTGTCTCTGATAAGTTGTCGTCTCAACATCTATAGGTGCTCGAGCATATGTGGAATCAGTTTATTTCGTCTGGCATCAATTGGCATTTGATACATGCATTATTAATTGATTAGAATGATCAACTATATACAATTTACATTTGTGCAGATGTATGTACAAGAAGGTGGCATGGAGCCATTGCGCCGTCTGGGATAGATTGGGGTTGTTGTTGTCATTGTTGCATAGTATAAGAAGTGGGTGTGAGAAGGCTTCAACTATTTGGAGTCGAGTGTGTCGCTACCAAAATAGTCAGGATAGTCGTTTGATGGTCCCCGACGGTAGTTGGTTGAGTCGATAAGTTGTGCTGCCCAATAAGTTGACCAAGTTGGGTTTCCCCGATAAGTCGGGTGAACTCGATAAGTCGGACTGCCATTCTCTTGCCTGTCTTCGTTATTAGAGTACTTCTACATATTGTGCAACAATGCATGTACAACTGTAGCATTATGAATGGAACTAGATTAACATGGGATTTAGGAGAAATAGAGGAAATAAATCCAACACAAACAACTCTCATTCAGCTTCATTATGACCATGAAGGAAATTATTGAAGTTGGCGAAGGTTAGTTAAGTGTGTACAAGTTTTGACGAAGGTTCAAAGACACCAGAAATAGAAACAACACACTTGTTGCCAACCTTCGTCGATTTTCTAGTGACTAGTTTCTCTTGCTTTTTGGCCTTAGAAAGTTCGGAAAAGGTTATTTCCCAAAAAAAAGTTGGTCGGTGAAGGTTCCTAGCTCTTTTAAAAGCATCTAAGTGAAGAAACTAAGAGTTTCTATCCTTAAAAGCCTTAGCATGTTTTTCTTAGTTTTTTCTTGTTGTTTTCCCTTGACTGTTGCATTTTTGAAGTGGAACAATTCTGACGAAACAGGACTGCCCGCAGAATGCAGAAGAGCAGGAAGCCATGCAGAATGTGCCCTACAGGAGGCTGATCAAATCACTCATGTACTTGGCAGATAATACATGCGCTGACATTGCTTATGCAGTTTTCAGAATGAGCCAATTCAATATCCACGAGAAGTGCGTAGCCAAAGTTACACAACAGGGGGCCTGCTGCGATTTGCTCACGGTTATTGGGTTTGATGGAGTTGGTTAGTTTTCGAATGAGGAAGCTATGCCAGTTGTATGGCACAACTGAGGGACCAGAGAATTCCAAAAAGGATTTCACTATCTGACTCAACAGCTTAGACTAGATTCTATCTTTGCGAAATGTTGAAATAACCAGAAAGTTATTCAATAGATGTGCAACCGCCTGAATGACGGGTTCCATGATAGCCTCTATCAGGCCCTACGCACTCGAAGATAGCCAAAAGAATTCTGCAATACCTTCAACAGACGAAAGAGTATGGGCTGTGTTTCCATCAGCGTGAAGGATTCCAAATCAAATTCTACAGTGATCCAAGTTGGGCGTCCCTAAAGATGACTGCAAAAGCGTCTCGGGAGGATGCACAATAGCAGCCAGTGCAGTTGTGATATGGATCAGCAGGAAGCAGACCATAACTGCGCAATCATCCTACAAAGCAGAGTACGTTGCAACAGCCAAGATGGCAAACAAGCTTACATGGCTCAAGCAGTTCCTTGACGGACCGGGAGAGGACTCCAATGAGCCACTGCTACTATTCATGGATAACACATCTGCCATTCATCTGATGAAGGATCCAATGTTTCATTCCAGGACGAAACACATTGCTATCAGATATCATCTGATAAGAGATCTGGTTGAGAGAGACAAACTGAAGATCGAGTTTTTTCCAATGAAGCAGATGGTGGCTGATATTTTCACAAAGCCTCTTGACAAAACAAGTAGTGTGCAAGCCTAGGAATTAGAAAAATGCCAGCTTTGAGAGGGAGTTGAAGAAACTAAGAGTCATCATAAATGGTGTTGTGTCTGTCCATCATGGTCACCATGACTACAATCAACTTGGATACACGAAGTGGGTGATGTGAACTCACGAGGATGGTGGTAGATAGAAAGTCTATCACCTCTCGGAGGTTGGAATTTCTAATCTACGAGATCAGATATCCATCATTTGTCTTGGTTTTGATTTCATCTTGATCAAGGAGGAAAAATATTGAGATTTTGTATTTGGTAAGGGTGCATATTAGCGGCAGGTTGGTGGTGTGGGAAAGGTTGAGCGCCAAGAAAACCAGTGTTGGATCAAGGAGGATGTCATAATTATGTCCCTTGTGGGTGACTAAGAAGTGGACAGTGTCAAAGGTGGTGAAGGTCCTCTGGACCATAGAATTGTCTTGTGTGAGGGGCACTTGCATGTTGGCTAGGCCTACAGTAGTAAAAAATGCAAGGTAGCCATCCGTGCAAAGGGCGGTGATCTCTTGCACGATGAGCATCAACAAGATCACATATTGAGATGGGGGCGCATATGGAAGGGGGTCGAAGGATGCATCGAGGAGATGTTTCTCCCTCCGATTATGAAAAGTACAGAGAAACCCTAAAATGCTCACATCCAAGCTATTAACGTATACATGTGTGATTGTTTCTCCATCAATTTATGACTAAAAAATTGGTTTTCCATCTACCAATGTTGTTGGTGATCTAGATGCTTGATATTTGTTATTTGTGTTGAGTACTTTGTAATTGTGAGATTGATTTGGAAGTTCGAACACTGTACTATTCCTATGGCAGTCTGTACTTTCACAAGTGTGAAGGGAATTGCATGAATTTGAGCCTTCAAGTGGAGTTCAAGCCAAGGTGAAGCTAGAAACACTAAAACAGTTGGTGTTTTTGCTATAGGATCTCAATTGGATCCATTCAAGGTGCTTCCTCCATCATTTCAAAGGCTTATTAGAGTCTTTTTGCTGCATTTTCAACATGGTATTAGGGCCTTGTTATGAAATGAGCTAAATTCTTGCAATTTGATTCACTAGCATCATAGATTTTGATCAATTCAAGGCATTAATTGATCTTTATGATTATTTATGATTAGTATCTTCATTATTGATCAGATTGAGTTCTTGTAGGATCTGATTCAAATGTGTTTAGGATTCTAAGACCAGGTTCTAATCATTTCTTATCTACAAGATCAAATTAGAAAGTTTTGCTTGCCCTTTTATATTTGATTCAAGGCGAGTTTTGGAGTCAATAGTAGCATTCAAGCATTGGAGAGATAGAAGGATTGAAGATTTTGGAGTTGATTTAGGTTCTTCTCAGGTGTTTGAGAGACCTCCTAAGAGAGATTTTGGTCCATTCCAAAGCATTTTGCATTTACTCATCATTAAGATCATTTTTTTTTGTCAAAATTGTGATATTGATAGCTTGGGATTGGAAAGTAGATTGTTTTGATTTATATGTGAAAAAGGAAACATGAAAAATGAATGGCTTTTATGGAAAAAATTGATATTTGAATAAAAAGTGTCCCATATGCTAAGCATAAGTTCTTTGATAGAAAGGCGTAACACTAGTTATATTCCTATCATATGGCTAGCCCCAATGGTTTCAGACAATATTTGAAACCCTTCGCCACCAATCTGGCCTTGTATTTTGATATGTTGCCATCAGGTCCATACTTGTATTTGAAAATCCATTTTCATTTTACAGTCTTCTTGTCTGCTGGTAATGGCTCCAGATTCCAAACATTGTTCTGCTCCATGGAATTCATCTCATCTTCCATCACTTTAATCCACTTGTCCTTATCTGGACAACTGATAGCTTCCTCATATGTTTGAGGTTCTCCTCCGAATCCATAGAATTCCTTCAAAACAAAAGGCTGAGCTATCAGGTACAAATCTAACAGATGTTCTTCTTTCCCTTGTGGATCTTCTTGGAGAGTTCGCAGTCAGATCAATGGCCTTGCCTTTGTTGACAACATGCTGAATTGTAGTGAGTAGCAGGTGTCCTGGGTACAGGATGTGCGCCTTGTTGCTTGTCATCTGAACAGTCACTCTGTCCATCTAAAATTTGAGCATCTTGTTTAGGGTGCTCAAAGTCCGCTCCCTCCATGGATGTTGGCAGGTCATAGTAGCCTATGGTCAAGATTTCGTAGCCAACTGGATCTCCGTCAACCATTGTCTTTGACTCATCAAATCTGACGTCTCTGACAGTCTTGATCTATCTACTGTCAAGCATATAGATCTTGTAGTATGATGAGTGAACATCATATCCTACGAGGAATCCCTGGTCCACCTTTTCATCTAGCTTCTTTCTTTTCTTTCTTCACATCCAAAAATGCGCACATGTGTCAAACTTGGTTTCTTGCCCCACCATTTCATGATTTTGTTGGATTTTTAACAGTTATACTTTTTAAATGCAGGCATAAATAATTTATGAAAGTTTAGGAAGCCCTTGTGATAGGGTTAAATTGTCAAGATTTTGAAGAGTGCCAGAGGCCTTATCCTCTGAGTAGCCGAAATGAATCTTTGACTCCATTTTTTTATTTTGTTTAGAGACATGGGCTGTGTGCTAAACTCTCCGCATTAGTGCTTCTCCTTCCGTCTTCAACCCGCCGTAAACCCCGAACTCTTAGAAGACAATTCTAAGAGTTCGGGGTAACAGATTACGCAAACTGGCTTCAGATAATTCGTGTTTGCGTAAGATTACGCAATACAATTTGTGATGGAATGGACAATACGAGTCCATGTTGCCCCTTGATTGTAGCATTCAACCTGTACAATTTTGTATTGGGCTCCCTTACTCCATCCGCAATAACTTTGAACTTTTGGTTCACATCCTCTCACAAAGCAACGATCATGGGCAAATTCTACTTTCAACTTTTGATTAGTAATGACTCCAATAGAAAGTAGATTTTTCCTCAAACCTGGTACGTAAAATACCCCCCTGATCATCCTACTTTTGCCATCAGGTAGTTGGATTGAAACGGTGCCTATCCCCTTGATCTTGCACACATCACCATTTGCTTGTGAAACAGACGTTCCATTATCCAACACTTTTAAGCTATTGAACCAATTCTTGTTACCTGTCATGTGTCTTGTGGCTCCCGAGTCAATATACCATGCTTGATCA
This sequence comes from Diphasiastrum complanatum, assembly GCA_029204225.1. Classification (NCBI taxonomy): domain Eukaryota; kingdom Viridiplantae; phylum Streptophyta; class Lycopodiopsida; order Lycopodiales; family Lycopodiaceae; genus Diphasiastrum; species Diphasiastrum complanatum. The sequence continues at coordinate 11,133,835 of CM055107.1, read as the reverse complement.
TCTTGATTAGATGACAATGCAGATATGAATATGCTAGAGTCTTTAATCTCACCCTCATCGACAAGGTTACCTGCTTGCTTTGGTTCTCCCTTGTCTTGTTCCGCCAGGAATTTGTGACATTCACTCTTGAAATGGCCTTTTTACCACAATGGAAGCACTTGCCTTTCTTCTTGGTCTTACTGGAAGATCTCTCATCCTCCTGAGTCTTGGCAAATTGTTGTTTAGACTTCTTCTTGCCCTTGCCCTTGCCCTTGCCTTGTTTTTGGCATGTCGCAAGTGCCTGATAGTCAGTATTTTGACGTCTAGCTTTCACCATTTCTCGTTGTTGCTCTTCCTGCATCAAGATTCCTATGAGCTCGTCAAAGGTTGGCAATCTTTCTCTTGATGCTATTCCACTCACAAACATCTGATAGGGTTCTGCAATGCCGCACAATGCATTGTGCACTAGCTCCACATCACGTATGTTCTCACCAATAGAATGCAGTTCATCCCTCATTGTCTTGATTCTGGTCATGTACGTCTGAATGTGCTCTCCTTGTTCCATTCGAACACTATTCAGCTTTGACTTCAGAAACATGATCCTAGACAGATTTGATGTTTCGAACTGCTCCTTTAGCACATCCCATGCCTGTCTGAGTGTAACAGCATCACAAATGTGGGTAATGATGTGATCCTTCACTGACAAGTTAATGAAGGTCAAAGCTTTGGAAATCCCATCCAATTTGTTACTTTCACTCAAAATGGACTCAACCATGTTTGTCATCGCAAAACTGCTTGAAACTTCTGTCGTAGGCTAAAAGCAGTATGCCAAGGCCAAGTGTGATGTCAGAAGTTGAAAATAATGACTTGCACTTTTCTCCTTACCAGGCCACTCGCTGCTTTTCCACCAATTTAAAAGCCAAATAGGCATCGCCTTCCGAAATGCACTCAGTCGTCAACTCCCAACTACGTGCCCAATGGAATGGTGAAATTACTTTTGGCGCACTCCGAACACTTTCTTTGCTGCAATCACTCTGTTTTGTTGTACCGTACTTGCAGGTACAGTCCGAGTGCCCTTCGTTTGGAGGTTATAGCCTTTCGTTGGGGTCAAAATGGACAAAGGACCCAAAAATAGGGATTTTCCTTATTTTTGAACTATTTCTTTACCTTGAAGAAACTTCACACTTCACTTGTGAAGGGGCCCAACTCCAATTTCAGTATGAAGATTTTTAAAGAAAATGAAGTGCCCCTTGCACTTCGTATTCTGATAGGCCTATCCTCTTGCTCTGAGGTCACCCTACTGCTGGAAATCTGATGCTTCAATCCATTTGTCAAATGGTGTCCGATTGAGTGCACACTGACTGCAAACACCAAATAGCCTTCCTTCAAAATTTCAAGATTCTGTTTGCTGAGGTTTTGATTCAGCCGACAACTCTTGTCTCTGAATCCTCACACAGTCTCAAGCTCACCAAGCTTCTATGTGCTAAACTCTCTGCACCAGTGCTTCTCCTTCCGTCTTCAACCCACCGTAAACCCCACACTTTTAGAAGACAATTCTAAGAGTTCAGGGTACACGATTACGCAAACTGTAATCGTGTCATTTGTAGTACTTTGAACCTCCCAAGGAGACCACATCAAACGGTCCATTCATGGTGTTGTTCGATCGAAACAAATCAGCTCAAATTTCTTGAAAATCCTTTTGATATGCAACAACAAATCAGTGGGCAAAATAATTACAGGTGAAAAAAAAAAAAACATCAAAGGAAGCAATTGCTCTTGTGTAAAAATTTTGTAAAAATTTTCACACAGACATCTACAACTAATATACAACATCACTTCACTGACAAAATTTCTAGATTTCACACGTGTGGGGAATGTCCACAAGAGTGACTGATCTTAATTAAGCTTTGTGATTGGCACTATAACCTGATTCTAGATTGATCAACAAAATCTAGTTAAGAAGAAATGTCTAATTCACAATCTAGCATGCTAATCAACAGAATATAGTAGCAATGAATCAAAGATTGAATAAAAATACAAGATTTCAGTGTATGAGCCTCTTAGCCTCAACACGAGTTAGAGGAGAGAGAGAGCTAGAGAGATAACAAGTAATATTTGTTTAGATCCAAAATGGCATGAGATAGCTACAAAACTTTGGTTCTTCATCTGTTTTTCCTCTCAGCTACTCCATTCTGGGATGGAGAATAGGCACAAGAAAATTCTCTCTTTATTCCTTCACCTTCACAACAATTATGAAACTTAACCGTAGCCTTTGAAGAAAGTAGATACAACCAAGTGTATCTAGTAAAGTCATCAATAAAGGTGACAAAACATGTTGCACCACCAATACTTTTAGAAGAGAAAAAATGTACATCTGAATGTATGAGTACCAATGGATAAGTAGTCTTTATAAAAGACTTCTGATAAGGCTTGTTGTGTGACTTTGCAATAGCCTCACAAGGCTTGAAATCTTTAGAAAGAGATTTTGGAATACCAATAGCCTTCTCCTTCTTAATCATAGAAGACATAGATGTAAAGTTAGGATGTCCCAACCTTCTATGCCACAGCTCCTCCTTAGATAACAAAGCAACTTCACAATTATCAAGCAACTTTCCCACACTAATTAAGTTCTTTGTAAATTTTGGAATGAAAAGAACATTAGAAAGTGCAAGAACTTTTGAAGAAGCAAGTTTCAATGGAATGTTGCCAATTTCTTCTATTGGACACTCATGATCATTAGCTATGTAAGTAGGTCTCTTGAGTCCTTTTAAAGGTAAGATTGAGTCAAATGACTCCTTTGAACAGCACATATGTGAAGAGGCTCCATTCACCTATCAAAAGGGGTTAGAACACAAAGATAGAGGTTTTAACTAGATTTTGGTTGTAGCTTAGTTGTCTTCCTAACTTTAACACTACTCCACCCCCACCCTACTAACTCTAACCACACCACACTCCCCTAATAGTAAAGAGAGAAAGAGAAAGAGAGTAGAAAGTGAGGGAGGTTAGCTCATGTGCTTTTGATATTAATCTAATGGAAAAACATTAAGAAACATAAGCATTAGACAATGCAAAAAGGTTAAGAAAATACAAGCATTCACAAAGAGACATTAGAGAAACTTTCAAAAGTAGATGAGGATGCTTGGATTTGCCAAAACGGTACAGTGTCCCCCTCTCTATTAAGCATCCAAAAATGAGTACAAGAGGTGCCTTTTTATTCTTGGAGAGGCCCTTGCTCCTTTGATATTGTTGGCTATTTCATTGAGGCAAGGATTGAAATCCAATCCCTTTCATACAATAAAATAGAATAAAATTTATGCATTCTAATTTTCATACAAGTATTTTCTATTGACGGGCCCATTTATATAATTATGTACACATATTTCTCACAACAAGGCCCCCGACCTGAAGTTCCCTTGGCACTGGAGCTAGTAAGAACTTCAAGACTGACACTTTATTAGGTAGCTGATGACTTGTTCAATGAACTCAAGTCGCTCCTAGTTGAGTTTGTGGAAAAAATCTTATGAATGCCCTCCAATCAAAATTGGGCAATCCATGTATGAAATTTATCGAGCCATGGTTTGCCAAACATTGCCGCTCTGTTGTATAGCCAACAGGCCATTGGAAGCTGGCCTTCAATTTTGTCACATGCTAGGGCTTTATTAAGATAAAAAAAATATGGGCGAAAAAAAAGCGTCCTATTTGGTGGGGACCTTCATAAAAATTACTAAGTCGCGGGCAAATTCTAATGCCATGCGAACTGTTGGATTCGGGCATTTATTGTATTTTTGTGAAAATTGGATGAGAGCCCTATTGCGTCTACATTAATTCCCTATCCATATACTAAGTAGATCTTTGGCTAGTTAAGGATTTTTACAGTGATCTGGTCCAAAGGTACTCCGCACTCCGCTCACTTCTCGCACCTTGATATGGGGACATAGTGGGAGTTTATGCTGAGAGATCTCAAGCTAGCCACATAGATCTTGATGGCTGCAAGGGTCTTTTAAAAAATGGGTTGCCACAATGTAGGTTGTGGGGCCAACGCAATAGGGTGTAGTAAGAGATTTCTTTGAATTTTATTTTGGGTGTAGTAAAGGAAATCTGCTACATGTTGTGTGAGGACTCATGAGAATATGTACACAAAAATTCATTTATTTCCTATTTGATGCTCTTCGGCTTTCAGAATGGCCTAGACTTTGAAATGGAATGAGAGCCCTACGAGGATGAGGCTAGCTGGTCCTCCGTGGATGGTGTGGTGCTCTGCTCTAGTATTGTATCTTGTCATGCTACTGAGTTTGGCCCTTAATCCTGGCTTTGTACAATTTGGGCTATGAAGATAATCAACTAGTTTGGTCATTTTTTATTTGGCATATTGAGGCCAATTGTATATAACAACTTAGAGATAGTTTAAAATAGTATCCTTGCTATTTTTAACAAGTATGTCTCAAATTCTTATGAAAGATATCTCTTTGGGTTTCTACATCAATCTCTTGTATCTTGGTGCTCAGTTTGGCCCTTGATCTTGGCTTTGTACAGTTTGGGCTATGAAGAAAATCAACTACTTTGGTCATTATTTGTTATTTGGCATATTGAGGCCAATTGTATATAACAACTTAGAGATAGTTTAAAATAGTATCCTTACTATTTTTAACAAGTATGTCTCAAATTCTTATGAAAGATATCTCTTTGGGTTTCTACATCAATCTCTTGTATCTTGGTGCTCAGTTTGGCCCTTTATCCTGGCTTTGTACATCAATCTCTTGTATCTTGGTGCTCATATAGTGAATTTTTGTGTGTAGAATGTCGGTTTTCTTATGTATATGAATCCACACATATGTGTACTAATATTGTATGGCTGTTGTATGGACAGGGACAGGTTATAACAAGTTCTTGTTGAGTTTTCATCGTCTATGTGCAGTTGATGCAAGATTTCTACATTGGTAGTGAAGCTGGATGTGCTCTCCAAATTAGCTAAAGATCAAAGAACATAATTAGGTCATTTGGATCTAATCTTTTCACATGGCATCAAAGATTTGTTGCAAGCTATGTTTTGAGAAAAATCCAATTCTAGTGAGCGATTTGGAGACGCCATCAATTCTAGAGTGTGCTAGTGTGATTCCTTGTCAAAATCAAGCATTTTCAAGGATAAAAAAAGGGTCTTTGTGATCCAAAGCTCAATTTAGGTCAAAACACTTGTTGTAGGCTGATTTTCTTCTCTACTTGTTGGATTGTGTCAAATTTTATTGCATAAGAAAGGGGATACATCATTCTTCAAGATTCTATATCAAGTTTCTATCTTTTGGATGTAGAATTTGTGTGATTACATATATGCATTTTTGTGAAAGTTCTAAAGTTGATAGGATCTCTTGATTTTGAAATTGTCGTACTTTTAAAGAGTGTGTTTCAATCTTAGAGAGTGCAAAAGTTCATGATATTGTAGGTTGATCAAGTATCATCAATTCTATGTGTTGGATTGGCTAGTTTTGTGCAATAAAGAGATTGGAGAGGTTCCGTATCTTTGTGATTTCTTCTTCGATTCATTTGTTGATTTTCAAGAGAGTGCTAAGTGCACTAGACCAGGTTGAAAGAGAAGATCAAATCATTGCAACATGGCTACAAACGGAGGCTTCATTTTGGAGAGCAATGACAGGCTTACCTCAAGCAACTATTCAACTTGGAAGGTGAGAATCGAGTCTTTTATTGAGATGAATGACTTGATGGACATTGTTGTAGGTGTGGAGGTTGGCACCTCAAGAACAATTGAGGTATGATACGGGGGCAAAGAAAGCTCTTCATGTGATTAGATGAATGTGACAGTAGAATATTTTATGTAGGTGTCATTGACAAACATGAAGAGTGAGAATAATTCAGGCGTTTGTGACAACCATGTATTCTTCAACAAATATTCTACATTAATCTATGGGATAAGAATATTTTTTATTTAGAGAGAAGAAACACGAAAGCATTTAGCATACGGTTAACACAACCATTGATAATAGAAAATCTGTGAATTGAAGCTTTTGTAATACAATGATTAATAATGATCATGAAAGGAATCTGGTGATCGATGAGGTTCATATCAATTGTGCGTTGAGCGCACTATCTTGATTATATCTTGCAACCTTGTGTGTAGAATGCTCATATTTTGCTATATTCCGATCCACATGTGTGAAATACAATAGGTTACTATTATTGTACGGACAAAAACTTCATATTATCATTTGACGTTTGATCAATATCTTATTGAGTTTGCATCTCTTTCATTTTTCTACATTGCAAATGGTGCAAATTGTGTTGTCCTTCAAACCAAAGATCAATAGATGATTTTGGATCTTAATGATTGACAAAATCTTCACATGGTATCAGAGCTTGTATTGTAGGTTATGAAAGGATCAGTCACATTTATCAAAGATTTGTCATGAATTTATCCAAGTATTCATAGAATGCTATAGTGACTTTTGGAATGTTGCCGGTGAATTTTTCAATCCAAAAGGCATCACTTTGTATGCAATACGCTCTCCATCTCGTAATAAAAGCCGCTTTCTCTCGATCTTTTTCTACAATTTGAATTTGGTTATAGCCACGGAACCCATCCAAAAAACTTCAGAGTTTATGACCCATTGCTCTATTAAGAGCAATGGAAAATGATTTTCAATAGTGAAAGAATTCAGCTTATGATAATCTACAGACACCTGAAGATTCCTATTGGCCATTGCGTAGTTATGTCTTCCATGGTATTCTTCTCACCTGAATGGCCAACTGGTGATGAGAACAAGAAGTCGTCACTTTTCGGGACTCCTCAATAGCAATCGCAGCAAACAAATTGACAAATGTGCTTCTCCCACTGGTATATAATCAAGATGTAAGTCTTTTTCAGATTCCTCTATCATCAGGGTCAAAAGCAACTCCTCAATTGTCTCAACACCAACCAGACGGATTTCAGAAGTGATTATTCCCTGATGTGTTAGCAACTGAATTCTATGTCCTTCCACTAGAATACTTACCACACCAGTTGCCCAATCATGCATAGCTTTAGTAGCACGCAATCATGGCCTTCCCAATAACACTGGATAAACACCGGACCTAGTTGGTAATCTCATAATCATGAAATTCAATAAAAAAAATTGTAGGCTTTTAATCTGAAATGGGACTTTATGAATTTCTCTCACCAGAGAATCTTGTGTATGATTTGTCACTCATATCACCAGTTGACTCTTCTACAATGGTATATTTTTCAACTTCTTATACATTTCTTTTGAAATACACCTACACCTCTGTCAACTTGAACACTAGAAATTTTAATATCTTGTATTACAATATCTAATTTTGGAACAATATCTTGTTCCGCAAGTTGAATGGTGTTAACTGGTGCCAAAGGCATTACCAAAGATTGTTGGAATCCCATCAATTTGGCCCATATAGAATCCGCAAATATGGCTCTTTCTGAATCAATTGTCCCACTGTTCCTTAGAAATTTGTAATTGTTGACAAAATCAACAATTTGGTCTACAACAATGTCGGCCACCAATTGTCGAAAAGAATTTGGCCACCCATCACTCGTACTTGGACCCATATCATCAGCCAACACGTCTTTTCATACCTCCTTGTCCTTATCTTTATTTCGAATAACCACTTCAACGTCCATAAAAATTGGTTTTTCGACAATAATTACTTGCACATGAATCTACTATTTTGACATATTAAACGAAACTGGTTTCTGATGTTGGTTCGACACCAGATTATGTTCATTAGAGATGTAATCTCCACTCCAAGTTTCCAACACACTGGAGGTGATATAGAGCACAGTTGAAATATTGATGCCCTAGTTGATTGAAAAATAAACAAATATCTTATGGTAAATCTTGACGATAATGGATTTGCCTTTGAAATGACCATTGTTGCATCTGTTGACCCTGGTGGTACTACAACGGTCGTTGTTATTACTGTTGTTGCTGTTATGCTCCAACAGTTCGTACTGCTTGTAACCATCTACAATCATTGGTCCAATGATTTTACATGTCACAATACCATGTGCCATTCAAACATTCATTAGAGAAATGGCCCTCTTCATTCCAGTTTTAGCAAAACTACATTCCACCCTGTCTGAATTTAGTGGTAACCACATCATTAATCTTAACGTCCTCTCTTATTCCTTATTCTTTTTCTTGTGCTTTTTCGATTTCTTTCCATCATCATAAGATGATATTGTCATGTGCCATGCCTCCCAATCCAAGCCAATCAAGCTAGAATAAGTGTTGGGAGTATTCCCAACACATTGTAAATAAATAAAATCAGAAAATAGAAATAGTTGCGAGGGTCGTGGCATCTTGCGTGTATAAGCCCATGGCCCAATGAGCACACAAGTCAAGTTGTAGATAGAATAAAGGACTTGGGCCTTTTTGTAAATAATATAAAACTTGAGGCCACAATGTCAAGTTAATAAACTTCATAATTGATATAGAGAATAGTGTTCACTTGGGATGCTTCACTATTTCTTACATCAATTTTACATTTAAAAATGTGACTAGAACATGAAGAATCAAATAGAATGTAGATGAAATGATTCCACCATGCTTCCAACTCTGAACTCTCTGGAAAAATACAGCAAACAAACAATAAATTTGAGTGATCAGCATTTTCTTGCATGTCTCCTCCTTCTTTGTCCTTTGTTGCCATGTATTCACCATGATACTCCATGAATGAGCCTCCATCTCCATCTTGCCTCAAAATACCATCATACCTTGATGACTTCACCATGAATGAGTGACATAATGATCCTCCAATAGATTCATTTCCATCAGCAAAACCAGCCAAGAATGCTAGTACACATCCAACATCAAAACAATGTTCACCAATGTAGCTAGTTTTACCATATCTTGACAATTTGCACACATCCACATGAAAATGCTCAAACATGAGATAGAACAAGTAAAGTAGACTTGAACAACACTTCCTTGCTGCTCCTTTGACCTTAATTTAGTCTTCAATATGCTGCAAAAACAGATCCATAACATCTTTGCCAATTACCTATCCTTTGATGCTCTTGACTAGCTCAAAATTGCCACCTTCCCTTTTGACTAGTTGAAGCACTCTGAGATCAACCTCTTGATCTTCAACTTGACTATCAAAGTCATTCAGCAAACTTTGTTTTCCAGATCTATTACTTGATTTTACAGCAAGATAACATCCATCCACTTGCATAGCTCCATGTACACAAGAAGATCCTCCAAAAGATGTTCCACTCTTCATAAGAGCTTGATACTCAAGATCCATTGATTGGATCCACTCCTCTTCTTTCCTTGCTTGATCTACACTTGTAGGCTCATTCAAAGAGGTTATGAAAGCAACATAATTTTCAAAAACTACATGTTGATCATATGTGAGCCTTGAAGTTACTTGTCTTTCTCTTGATGTTGGCTTTTGACTTGATGAAGGTCCATCATCATCACCATCCAAAGTAGGATCCTTTTCATCAACATCAAGAATGTTAGATCCATCCACACTACCATCAATCATGCTTGAAGACACTTTTGGAATGTTCCCCTCATAAAAAATGTCATTTCTACCAACAATCACTTTGTTAGTAGAAGGAATGTAAATCTTGTAGGCTTTACTCACCTCACTATATCCAACAAAAATACCTCTGCTTGAAGATGGATCCTCCTTGGTCCTATCATCAAGAGTAATGTTGACATAGCATGTGCAGCCAAAGGTTTTTCGCAAGTTGACACTCGGCCTCCTCTTCAATAGCATCTCAAAAGGTGTCCTTCCATTCAAAATAGCACTCGGCCACCTATTGCACACATTATACACTTCATTCTTGTTCTTTAGTAGATAGATCCAACAAAGTCTACTAAAATCATCAATGAATGTTACATACATCTTAGCTCCACTATTGCTAATTGTAGTAAATCCATGAATATCTGAATGTACAAGTTGAAAAGGCTTTGAAGATTTAGATATCAATCTAGTATAAGGTAGTCTATGTGACTTAGACAAAGCACAAGACTCACAAATATGTTTGATGCCACTTAAGGAACTTGGAAGACCTATCACAATCTTGTTCCTATCCATTACCTCCAATGACTGAACTTGAGGTGTCCCATCCTTTTATGCCAAACCTCTTGAATTGGTATTTGTTCCCTTGCAGCACATCCAACTTGGTTAGCAATAACACAAGCATCTAGTTTGAACAACTTCCCTTGCCTTTTACCTTTTCCAACCAAGACATCCTTCCTTTTGATCATACAAGCATCTCCATCAAACTCCACCTTGAGGCCTCTATAAGGTTGTAACCTTAAATACACAAAATCTCCTTCAACAAAATCATGATGGAGAATGTGGGTTGGGAAGGCAAATGAGGAGAAGTAAAAAGTGAAAAAGTGTAAGATTTGGGAATATAAGAGTGTCGAGCAGATATTGGGAATGCAAATATTTGGGAAGCAAAAAGTTAGTGAATGTGAAATTGGGAAACATAAAAGTTTGGGAATGTACAATTCGGGAAATTTAAAATTTTTTAGAGATGTGGGATGGAGTGTGGGAATGTAAAAATTTGGGAAAGTGCAAGATCTAGGAATGTAAGAATGTGGAGCAGATCTTGGGAATGTGAAAGTGAAAAGTTGGGGAAGACAAATCCTGGGAATGTAGCTTGGGGAATGCGGGATCTAGGAAGAAAAAAATGACAGAGTGAAACTGTGGGGAACATAGATCTCGGGAGGTGAAAAGGTGTGGAGAGAAATAAAAAGTTTTGAGAATGTGATATTTGGGGATCAAATATTTGGGAAAGCAAAAAACTGGGGAACATGAAAGTGGAGAACTTAAAAATTTGAGAATACGTAAGTTGGGAAATACAGTTGGGAGGCAAGATCTGGGTGATGGGAAGGCAAATCTTGGAAAAACAAGTGATGGGGTAGGCAAGGTCTTGGGCGAGTAGAGGTGGGGAATGCAAGATCTTGAGAATGTAAAGTTTGGGAAGACAAAAAATGGGAAAACAAAAGTGGGAAGGCAGGATTTGGGAATGCACAAGTCTGGGTATACGAATCCTGAGAAAGCAGATAGTGGGGAATATGGATTTGGGGAGTAGAAGATCTGGGGAGAGCAAAGAGATGGGAAAGCAAAATGTGACAGAAAAAATTTCTTCTCAGATCTTAAGATCTATAAAGTTATGCAAGAAAATAGCACAAAATTGTCACTAGGCAATTTTTTGAAATTGATTGTGCAAGTGCTAGTAATTAAAATGCAATAACTTTTTCAAATTTTGTGATCTATCCGTGCCCCTTGGATATGTGATAGAGCAATGTTAGGAGAAGGTATACTGAAGAGGGCGAGCTTAGATGGTATTTTTGAAAGTGTAAGAAAATTTCCAAGGTTATGCAAGAAAACTGGCACAATTGTCACAATAGTTACTTTGCAAATTAGTGCAAGTGCCAATCTTCAAAATAAAATAACTTTTTCAAATTTTGTGATCTGTCCCCACCCCTTGGATATTAGGGGAAGGTACAGTGAAGAGAGTGAACTCAGATGGTATATCTAGAAATGTAGAGAAAATTTCAAAATAATACAAGAAAACTAGCACAAAGGAAGTCCACAAGTGCCTATGCAACATTCATTGGTGGAGGAGTAATTTCTTGGTTGTCAAAGAAACAAGATCACTTTCTTCAACCGAAGTCAAGTATAAAGCTCTCACCACTACAACACGGGAGCTATTATGGATCAAAAGGCTACTTATGGAGCTGAAAGTCATGAGTTTAGATGTTGTTCCAACTCTCTACAATGACAACATTTCAGCCCAACACCTTGCAATCAATCCAATCTTCCATGCAAGGTCAAAACATATTGAGATCTCTCATCATTTTTCAAGAGAGAAGGTGCAATCAAAGGAGATATCTTTGGAGCATGTGGCAATAGTGAATGTATTGCAAGTCTACGTTATCTTCAAACTAGTTGTGAGGAGGATTGTTAAATTTACACAAGCTAGTTTGCACAATTATCACTTGTAAATGACTTTGAGGCCATGTTGTGGGATGTGTGAAGAATTGCCAAAAATTGGCAAATCTAGCTTGATCAAAAACCATGTAGAATAGTGTAAATTGTGTACACAAGTGGGTTCCACACATGTGAGGCCATGATGCCACATGGGAAACCCATCCTAATGTAGGTTAGGTCAAGTCAAGAGAGTTGGTCATGTCTATTTGGTGGTCATCCCTACTTTATAGGACCTACACCTAAGTTTAAGGTGAAAATTTGACCAACTAGCTACCTACCAAGCATAACTCTAGGAAATAGACTAGGGTTTCATTTTAGGTCAAGGAGAGTGAGTTAACTTCCTTATTACATGCTGGAAATCCACCTAACTTCAAGAAGGAAGTCGAATTTGCTATGTATTCCCTCTCTCCATAGTGAGAAGATAGAAAATTTTTTGGAGCTCATTGGCAATCTCAAGCTAGTTCACTATGTACATTGAGTTTTTGTGATCCAAATGAAACCAAATCAATTTCTACTTGTTTCTCAAGTTGAAGGCCGTACTACAGCCTGTAGTACACACGTGTGGGCTCAGATTTCAATGTTTATCAATGCTTTTGATTGTTAATGCTTGTTGTTTCTCAAATTGCCAATCTAGATCAACTTTTTTGTGTCTAGTTTTTTGATAGATTGTTAAGCAAGCATCCAATCACTCTTGTGGATATTTTGTAGATCCATTTATGGTCCTAAAGTACAGTACTTTAACATGGTATCAGAGCCAAGTACAAGATCATAAGCCATTGATCTAATGCAAATCCATTTTTAGCAAGTTTTGGTGCCAAAAACTAGTATTGAGAGGGCAAGCTAGAATCTTGATTTTGGTGAGGAGATTTGATCCCAAACTTGGTAGGGGTCCAAATCCGTACTGTCCACATGTGTGGGCACCTCTGAACCTGCATTTAATGCATGGTATTCATTTGATCCAAAAAAATTCAATTTGTGAGCTATTGGTGTAATTTTTGGTGGAGATCCTAGGATAATCTACCAAGATCATTTGCCATTGATTAGATTTGAATTTGTTTCATAGAATCTAATTAATCTAGGCTGAGTTCAAGTCCTATTAAGGTTAAAAACAGGTCTTGAAAGTACACCAAGAAGGAAGAAAGAGATTAAGTCATTTTTTTGTCCAAAAATAGCCAAAATTGGCAAGATTTGATTGTAAGTAGATTTCACATCATCTTATCTTCATTCCAACTTTGTGAGGGAGTGCTAGAACTGAGATTATAAGTCCATTTGTTGGATTAGAAATCTAATTTGAGTGAAAAACTACAAGAGAGAGACCTTAGTGAGTTTCTAGAGACAATCAAATCCATTTCTTGGCAAGATTTGTTTGTAAGTAGTCTTCACTTCATCTTATCTTCATTCCAGCTTTGTGAGGGAGTGATAGAACTGTGATTATAAGTCCATTTGTTGGATTAGAAATCAAATTTGAGTGAAACACTGCAAGTGTGAGACCTTTGTGAGTTTCAAGTCAATCAAATCTATTTCTTGTTTGTAGAAGTCACTAGTAAGATGGGATCTGCTGGAGCATACCTTCTAGAAGCTAGTGAGAGGTTGAATTCTACAAATTATGCTATTTGGAAGGTTAGAATGGAGTCACTCTTGGTGCTCCAAGACCTTTATGAGTTCTTGATTGAAGATGAAGATGAACCTCTAGGTGCACAAGAGTTAGCTAGATACAAGAAGAGATCTAGGCTTGCATTTCATTGTGTGAAGATGAATGTGAGCAATGATTTGTTGAGGGAAGTATCAGCATGTACTAGTGCTAAAGAGGCTTGGGAGTCTCTAAAATCAATCTATGAGTCTAGCAACACTTCTAGAGTTCTTATGCTTAGAAATCAAATTTTGCAAAGCATGAGAAGAAGCGAGGAGAGTGCACATGATTATGTACTCAGAATCAAGTCTCTAAATAGGGAGTTGGCTTCCATTGGAGAGAAGATTCATGATGGAGAGCTTGTACAAATTGTCCTTAATGGTCTAGGAGATGACTTTGCAAATTTGGTCCAAAGTTTTGTCATCCAAGACACTTTGCCAACTATAGAAAAACTTCACAGTGTATTAGTGGCTGAAGAGTGTAGGATGCTCCATGCAAAATCTAGGATGAGTTCCTTGTCTTTGCAGGATGGTGATGAGAAAGCCAATTTCTCAGTCAAGGGCAAAAAGAAGACCAATGGAAAGAAGAAGCATCCAAAGGAGGCCAAAGAAGAGGATGATGCATCAAGCTCAAAGGACAAGTCAAAGCAAAAATGCTTCTTTTGTGGAAGGAAGGGGCATTATGCATCTGAATGCTACAAGAGGCTAAGAGCACAAGTGGAGAAGGACAAACAAGGAAACCTTGCAAAGGAGGAGGAGGAGGATGAAGTAGATGTATTCTTGATGGCATCTACATCCTCACCAACAAGCAATAGCAATTCAAGAGACAATTGGTGGATCGACAGTGGGGCAAGCTCCCACATGTCTTGTGAAAAGGACTTTTTCTCAAACTTACACTCTTTCAATGCTGCTAAAAAGTTTGTCTTTACTGCAAATGATGAAGAGTGTAGGATATATGGTGTTGGTACCATCTCTTTGTGTCTAGAATCCTCAAAATGCATGGATCTAAAAAATGTCCTTTATGTACCATCAATCACCAAGAACATGCTTAGTGTTGGTTTACGTTTAGAAAGTGGTTTGGATGTCCACTTTAAGCATGGTGTTTGTTTCATCTTGAAGAATGATGTTTGCATTGCAAAGGGATTTAAACATGGAAGATTGTTTAAGTTGGAAGCTAGTGTTGCTTTTGAAAGAATGAGCTTGGCAAAGGAGGAGATCACTCAAGAGGAGATCTTGGCAAAGTGTGATCTTGCTTGCATTGAGGAGGAGCATCAAAAGGAGGAAGATCTTGAGGATCAGTCTCAAAGCATGAGAGTTCCAAGGGAGTCCTCAATGACAATGGCCGAGTCATCAAATTGCATGCAAATTGTCCATTCAAGTGTGCATCTTGCAAGGGTGGTGAGCATTGGAGAGTCTACTATCTTTGAATACTTTCTGGAAAGTATTAGTAGACATGAGGTGACTTGTTTCTTACCTTTAAGATTCATGGTATTTATTACTTTGTATGACAAGACAATGAAATGGGATGCTTTGAAATCTACATTTGTTGTTGATAAAGCAATTTCATTGGATAACTATTTTTGTAATAGTTTGAATAGTGTCATAAAAGATGAAACATCATTTGTATTGGAAATCTTTGGGTCCACATGCTTTGAGCATGATCATTCCAATGTAAGGACCAAAGATTATCCTATTTCAATGATAGGAATAATGGTAGTGTTTTGCTCTTCAAGTAGAGATTGTAGAATCTACTTGTTTTCAGCCAAAGAATTTGTCAATGGTGGAAAAGTGATCTTTCAAGAGTGGAATATTTGTAAACTTGAAGAAGCACCTTTGGATCAACACCTTATTCAATTCATTGATGGTTTGGAGTCAAGTCAAGTGGAGGAGCAAGCTCAAGACCCGAGGACTCCAAGAAGAACCTTGAGTATCAAGATGGAGCCATCTAGGCTCAATCATATGGATCAAGCAAGACAAGTTGTCTTTGGCAACATTATTTATGAACTTAATATTTTAATTGATGTATCTTCAAGTGCACAAAATGCCTTGGAATCCATGGCTTGGCATGATGTATAGTTTTGAAGTGTGCTACATGTATATAGACACATTTATGGAACATCTTGTAAGGGATCCTCTAAGAGGTGGTGAAAGATCCTTCATGGACATCATTATCTATTGGAGTCTCAAAAGTTCCTTCTTTGTAGCTGGATTTTCTTAGACACTTCTAAAAGCTTTCATTGATCTATCAAGAGAGTTGTAAATAGATCAAGCTAAATTTGAGGAGGAGTGTGAAGAATTGCCAAAAATTGGCAAATCTAGCTTGATCAAAAACCATGTAGAATAGTGTAAATTGTGTACACAAGTGGGTCCCACACATGTGAGGCCATGATGCCACATTGGAAACCCATCCTAATGTAGGTTAGGTCAAGTCAAGAGATTTGGTCATGTCTATTTGGTGGTCATCCCTACTTTATAGGACCTACACCTAAGTTTAAGGTGAAAATTTGACCAACTAGCTACCTACCAAGCATAACTCTAGGAAATAGACTAGGGTTTCATTTTAGGTCAAGGAGAGTGAGTTAACTTCCTTATTACATGATGGAAATCCACCTAACTTCAAGAAGGAAGTCGAATTTGCTATGTATTCCCTCTCTCCATAGTGAGAAGATAGAAAATTTTTTGGAGCTCATTGGCAATCTCAAGCTAGTTCACTATGTACATTGAGTTTTTGTGATCCAATGAAACCAAATCAATTTCTACTTGTTTCTCAAGAGCCTGTAGTACACACGTGTGGGCTCGGATTTCAATGTTTATCAATGCTTTTGATTGTTAATGCTTGTTGTTTGTCAAATTGCCAATCTAGATCAACTTTTTTGTGTCTAGTTTTTTGATAGATTGTTAAGCAAGCATCCAATCACTCTTGTGGATCTTTTGTAGATCCATTCATGGTCCTAAAGTACAGTACTTTCACAGGATGTCACACATGGGGTAGAGAGAAAGTAGGAGCTAAAAATAGCATTTTTCTCATTGTTTTTTAATCTTGAGACATTGAACCTAAATAGGGTGGATCAAGTGGATCTTTAGGTTAGATGTTAGGGTTAGGTTATGTTGAATACATAGAAGCCCTAATATGATCATATCCAAGCTCTACATATATAAATATGTGATGGGATTTCCATCCAATTATGAGCAAATCGAGATTTTCGTTTTTGACTAGTTTGAGTCTATGATTTGATTGATGAATGCTATTGGCATATGATTTTTTGTGATGATTGAATGAGTTTGGAGTTGCAAGTACATTACACAGGTAGCAGCAGGCCGTACTTTCACACGTGTGAAGAGTTTTGGAGCTAATTCATGGAGTTCAAGCCAAGATAAGCTAGGAATCAATGCATTGATTAGTAATCTAGCTTCTAGATCTTGTTTGGATCTTAAGTAGGTGCTTTCTCCATCATTTCTAGGATCAAATGGGATTATTTTGCTACATTTTTATCAGGATTTACTCCTCTTTTTGTCTTGCTTCATCTAGACATCAAAGTTCATCAAAAGAGTTTAGGAAAGCATAGTTTGTACCACCAACAACTTCCTTATGTTTTTCATCATAAGTGAGCCTCAAAGGTTGTTTTCTTTGACTTTATGTTCTCCTTGGCTTTTGATTTGAAGTAGTCTCTACAACATCAACATCCAAAGTATCATCAATGACATCAATATCACGAATGTTAGATCCAACATCCACACCACCACTTGAAGAAACTTTTGGAAAGTTTCCTTCATAAAAAATGACATCTCTTCCTATGACCACTTCCTTAGTTGAAGGAATAAAAACTTTGTAAGCCTTGCTCACCTCACTATAATTAATAAATATACCTTTCTTTGAAGATGGATCCTCCTTTGTCCTATCATCAAGAGTGCAGTTGAAATAGCAAATGCATGCAAAATTTTTGAAATCAACCAAGCATCACCAACAAACAACTCCATGTTGAATCTCTTTTGAAACATTGACTCACACTAAGAAGGTTCTTAGTGATAGATGGAATGAACAAAACGTCCTTTAAAATCACATTCCTATTAGTAGAGCAGGAAATAGGAATTGTACACCTATGAGCATGGGCCAAAAAATCTTTTTCTTTACCTTTTTGGCAAGAAATGGTTCTTGCCGCGCTATTGGCTAATTCTATGGATTGGTGCGCATATAGGCGGGTGCTTCAAGATACCATGCCATGGAGGTTTTGCTTTTGTAAAAATACTTTATGGCGCCAGGCTGGTTCTGGATCTAGGAGCTTGACGGCTTTCTCTTGAGTTTTGCAATGATCTAGATTTGGAAGGGTGTAGCCACCTCACTCCTTAGTAGATTGATACTTCTTGACAGGTCAATCCCTTTGATTGCACACTCACCATCATTGGCCGCGTAGATCACCTTATTGTCACCTTCAAATGCCATCAATGATCAATAATACTCCTCACGATATGTCATATGTGATCTAGCTCCACTATCAATCCACCAAGGATCAATATCTCCATGATTATGCAACAAGCAAGATGACATAACAAAAGCATCATTGGAATTTTGTTCATCAACACCATCTTCATCAAGAGTTGGATTGGTTTGCTTCTCACCTTGATCTCTCTGTTTATTGAAGCAATCACTAGAAAAATGTCCTTTGACTCCTCAATAGAGATATTTTAGCTTGAATCTATCTTTTTTCTTGCCAACAAAACTGGAAGACTCACCTTGATCTTGCCCTTTTGACCATTTGCTTTTGCCTTTGCCCTTGAACTTGCCTTTTGAGAACATAGAAAGTAGATATACCCATCCATATCTTGAGTAGTCATCTATAAAGGTGACAAACATTGTAGCTCCACCACTGCTCTTTGTGCTAGCAAAATGCACGTTCGAGTGGATCAATTCGAGAGGATGACTTGTCTTTGTGATTGAGCTTGAAAAAGATAACTTGTGTGCCTTAGCCAAGGCACAAGCTTGACATACCCTTTCCTCCTTTGCCAAAGAACTTGGAAGGCCGAGAGCAAGCTCCTCCTTGCACATAGCTTCCATGGACTTGGTGTTGATGTGACCAAGCCTCTTGTGCCACAAGTCAAATATGGTCATCTTGGTCTCCTCGGCTACCATCACAACTTGGTTAGGATTTACAAAAGCATCAAGCTTAAATAACCTCCCAAACCTTGTTCCCCTTGCTATGATCATCCCACTTTTCTTGATGTTGATGGATTTTCAGATTTGAAAATTGCTGGAGATCAAATGGATAGAATCTCAAGCTATTTCATAGGTAATGGAGCTATCTCATGGATGTCAAAGAAACAAGCAACAATCTCATTATCTTCTAGTGAGGCTGAGTACAAACTATGGATTTTCATCTTTTATAATAACCCTTCAGCCCAAAGATTAGCAAGAAATCCTATCTTTTATGCAAGGAGCAAGCATATTGATGTGGCTTATCATTTTGTGAGAGAACAAGTCATGGCAAAGGAGGTGGAGTTTCAACATGTCTCATCAAGGGAGTGTGTGGCTGATATCTTTACCAAAGCATTGGGAAAAGACTTGGTTATGAAACATAGAACATCTCTTGGAGTTATATATGAATCTATGCCAAAAACTAGTTGAATAGGGAGTGTGAAAAATTCAACTAATTTTGAGGCCAACATGAAATCTCAACTTAGAGATAGAATTATATTTGTCAATAAAGGCCTAAATAGTGTTTGTACTATTATTGGCAAGTAGATAAATGGATGAGGTCGGATTTGGACCCATTCTAATTGGCTAGATTTTATACATTGCATCTAGACTACAATTTCTAGGTTTTTTTTTATGAAGTACCAAGAAGTTACTTTAGGGCAATTTTAGGGCAATTGGCCAAATGACATTTTAGCAGCTATAAATATTACTACCAACATGGAGAAAGTACTTTTGTATTCTCATTTTATGTTGAGAATTCATCTCTTATGATTCTATGTCCATCTCATTTGTATTTCTCAAGATATCATGATTCTAGTGTGTAGAATGTTATTTTTGTTGTTGATCTTGCATTTACATGTGTGAAAGGAAAATAGGCTGCTGCTTTTTTACGGACAGGGATAGTACCTTACTGTATCGAAGTACTTATGATTAGATCTTAGTAATTTATGCAATTCTAGCATGTGTAAATTGATGATTTCTATCTTGTGGCTAAATCTAAATGTGCATCCAAATTTGGTCAAGATCTTAGAAATCCATCAAGTATGTTTTAAATTTGTTTTTTTTTTTTCACATCCCCTTCCCAAGGGTTACAATGGAGCCCTAGGAAATTTTAAGTCTTAAGTCCCTTAGTTCTTTTGACATGTGCAGTTGACTCTCAATATCCAGATAATTGGTCCTTCATTAGCAATTTTTTTTTCCAAATGATGGATTTGTCTCTTATAGCATGTTGGGTGTAGACATAGATGGTGAGTAGTCCCTTTGCCTGTCAAAAGGGGTTAGAACATAAAGATAGAGTTTTAACTAGATTTTAGTTGTAACTTAGTTGTCTTCCTAGATTTAACACTACACCCCCACCCTACTAACTCTAACCACACCACACATCCATAATAGTAAAGAGAGAAAGAGAGTAGAAAGTGAGGTAGATTAGCTTATGTGCTTTTGATGCTAATCTAATGAAAAAACATTAAAAAGCATAACCATTAGACAATGCAAAAAGGTTAAGAAAATACAAGCATTCACAAAGCTCAGCATTAGAAAAAGTTTCAAAAGCACATGAGAATGCTTGGATTTGCCAAAATAGTACAGTCTCCTCCGGTGTCTTTTTATTCTTGGAGAGGCCCTTGCTCCTTTACTACTATTGGCTACTTCATTGAGGCAAGGATTGAGATCCAAGCCCTTTATAGAAAACAAAAAAGATCCTCAGGTGCACAAGTAGCACATCTCATTTACCACCATTTATAATTTGACTCTAACTTAGAACTTTGTAACTCAGACTTTGGGCTGTTTCTATTTTATTTACAAGTGCCAAGTCTATTTTATTCTATGTTACAATACATGCACTTTACAAATGTGCTCATTGGGTTATGGGCTTATGCACGCAAGATGCCATGACCCTTGCATCTATTCTAATTTACTTAAAAGTATTTCTTTATTTTTGATGGGCCTTTTTATGTACACATATTTCTCACAACAGGGCCCCCGACTTGAAGGTCCCTTGGCACTGGAGCTAGTAAGAACTCCGGGACTCGTGACGACGCTTTGTTAGGTAGCCAATGACTTGTTCCATGAATTCAAGTCACTCTTAGTTGAGCTTTATCAGGATTAAAAATGATGGGTGACAAAAAAGCATCCTATTTAGTGGGGACCTTCATAAAAAATACTAAATTGCGGTCGGATTATGATGCCACACGAACAGTTGGATCCGGACATTTATTGTATTGTTGCAAAAAATGGATAAGAGCCCTATTGGCATCTACATTCATGCCCCATCCATATTCTGAGTAGATCTTTGGCTAGCTAAGGATTTTTACAGTGATCTAGACCAAAGGTACTCCACACTCCACTCACTTTTTGCACCTTGATATGGGGACACAGTGGGAGTTTATGCTGAGAGATCTCAGGCTGGCCACATATTTGTCGATGGCCGCAAGGATGTCTTCAAAAATGGGTTGCCACCGATTGTGGGACCAATGCTGGGATGCAAGAGATTTCTTTGAAATTTATTTCAGGTGCAATAAAGGAGATCTACCACCTGTTGTGTGAGGACTCATGAGGATATGTACACAAAAATTCATTTATTTCCTATTTGATATTCTTCGGCTTTCAGAATGGCCTGAACGCTAAAATGGAATGAGAGCTCTATGAGGATGAGGCTAGCTGGTCCTCCGTGGATGGTGCAGTGCTCTGCTCCAGTGTTTTACCTTGTTCTACTATTGAGTTTGGCCCTTGATCCTAGCTTTGTACAATTTGGGTTGTGAAGAAAATCAACTAGTTTGGTCATTTGTTATTTGGCATATTGAGGCCAATTGTACATAACAACTTAAAGATAGTTTAAAATAGTATCCTTACTATTTTTAACCAGTACGTCTCAAATTCTTTTGAAAGATATCTCTTTGGGTTTCTACATCAATCTCTTGTATCTTGGTGCTCATATATTGAATTTTTGTGTGGTTTTCTTATGTATATGAATCCACACATGTGTGTACTAATATTGTATGGCTATTGTACGAATAGGGACAGTTTATAACAAGTTCTTGTTGAGTTTTCATCTTCTATGTGCAGTTGATGCATGATTTCTACATTGGTAGTGAAGCCAGCTGGATGTGCTCTTCAAATTAGCTAAAAATCAAAGGGCATAATTAGATCATTTGATATTTTCACATGGCATCAGAGCTTTGTTGTAGGTTATATCTGGAGGAGAATCCAATTCCACTGAGTGATTAGGATATGCCATCAATTATAGAGTGTGCTAGAGTGAATTCTTGTCAAAACCAAGCATTTCCAAGTGTATATATGGGATAGTTATATCTACAAGAAAGTAAGTATCCTCGGTAAGTTTAAGATTGCTATTGATTACAAGATTAGAACTATTATGCAAAATGTTCATGGTTTGTGGACTAGTCAAGCTAGGATTCAAAGTCCTTGTAATCAACACGTGTATCCACTTTGTGATCTTTGTTATGGCCATATTCGGTTAGGGAATAGTCCTAATATGGTAGATCGGCCCTCCAATATTCGAGATTATTGGTCACGCCTAGATTTTATTCCACGTCGAGGCCTGTTGGTGACTAGTAAGCTTGAGAGGACCCAGACACTCTAATTGAGACATGTGGAGTAGTGTATGTACATGTGACTGATATAGGCAGTATGCATGTAGAGCTGTAACCTATTTATAGTTGACCTGCATGGGGATTGCATGCGCTCATGCATAGGATCCTACTCTCTATATATTGAGGTAGTGATTATTCTGTCGACGACTTTGGTCTAGGTTACCTGTTGAGCTCTTCTCCTCTTGCTATCACTTTGGGATGGCTTGGGGGCTAGATCCAAGAGGATTCTCCAGGATGGATCTAGGTTTGGTTGGGTGGTTTTGCTCCACAGTCTCTCTTGTGTTTGGGGATTGTCCCTAGTGGTCTTTACAATCATGATCTTCATAATCATTATGAGGCATGGAGGCCTCGGATTTCTTTCATGATGGTGCAGCTATTTTCAAGGAGGAGGAGCTTTCAAGTAAAAGATTCTTCAAATATGTAAAGAACACAAAAGGAAAAGTGCTAGGATGGTGGAATGGGTTAGAATCAAAGTAGAACTATTGTGTTACTATTTTGTGGGTCTGATCAGTTGATTAGGACCAGCTGGCCTCACCACGAGGCAAGTCATCGAGACATGTGTCTTGTCAATGGCAACCTAGGCCATGTATGGGTTGCCAAAGAAAAGAACTATATGTATAGTGGTTTCTAAAAATATAGTTGCTATGAGAGCTTCTAGTGGAGAGTGTTCTTTGTGTACATTATTGTGTTTTGTGATCTATGATCCTATATGAAGTGAATTTTAACTGGGTATTAGAGCCGTACAGGGAGTATGCACAGTATAGATTAGCCATCAAGGAGAGCTTCGAGAAAACTGATTTTTCGAGAGTTTGAAGTTTGCGACAGTTAGAAAGTGGAAAGTGAAGCATTAGTGCATTGTTTTGAGCATACAGAGGCTTGAAAAGCTCATTGCATGGATCTTTTGCCTATTCATAGCATCAGATGGGGTAAAAAGCTTTTTTAAAATGAAGAATTTTGTAGTTAGCTTGTTGAATAAAGTGAACGGGAGTTATGATTTTCTCACAAAATTTGGCAATATCTTCATTGTCTATGTTCCATTTTGGATGTCATAAAGATAGGAAGGTAGCTATTTTAAGCCATTAGCTTGCCATGGAGAGACTATGAGCTTTGTGTTAGAGATTTGTCTACCATCGATGAACCTAGCAATTTTTGACGTAAAAAGCAAAAAAAAAAAAGTCGCTTTTCTAGGTTGGCCTTATCTCATGAATTCACCATTGTTTTTTTTGCCATTCAATGAGCCTATAACATCGCGCTATTAGGAGGCGACCTAAGTCATCTGATAAAAATTCTGAAGACAATGAGCCTAAATTCACCCTTTTTGTATTGGAAAGGTGTGGCCACCAGCGGCAGTGAGCAAGAGGAGAAAGAGAATGTGCATTGTTCATGAAAGTGAGAAAGTAGAGGCCCAAAAGTCCTAGTGCGTAGGGGGACCAATTCACTGCCCAAAATTTGACGATCATCATTGGATCAACTCTCTCTCAATTCTATGGCCAAGATCTAGTGGTGTGTTGATGGCCAAGATGGAGTGGTTCCAAATCAATAGTCCAGATTTGGTTGAAGGGACCCAAGCACTTATGAAGGGAAAAGTGAGCTTCAACTTCATTAAAAACTTTTACCTTAAAAGAACAAATGTAGACAAATAGAGAGAATTACACAAAAATGCTTCCAAAATCAAGATTGATGTTTCATGTTGATTGTGGCCAAATATGCCTCTATATATACACTTTTTGGAGCTCGAGGTACTGATCATGCATCAGATCTCACATGTGTGAGGATGCTTTGTCATCATCATGCAAATTTGACACTTGGATCAAACTTTTTATTTTGAGCATTTTTTATCCAATTTCCTACTATATGGAGATCTTCATGAAAATCTTCTAGAAGCAAAAACTCGTCTAATCAATAGATTGATGCCATGTGTCATATATCTAGAAAACTAGTTTTGGGTCTTTTTAGCCACTAGAACTTGAATTAAATCATATGTACAACATATATGATTATGGTCCATGACAAGTACACTAATTTCACACGTGGAAACAGGCTCCACACATGTGTGATTATCCTATATACGAGCTTTTGGCTTTGTCCAAGCATGATTTTTGCATTTTTCACACTCCTCAAAAATCTAGCTTGGTAAATCTAGCATAGATCTATCTATAACTCCAAGAGCCAATCTTAATTTTGCAAATGGATCTTTAGGCAATATGCAATCTGATGATGAAACATGAATAAGCTTGATCTCCTTTGCTTGCACTTTCTCCCTCACAAAATGATGTGAAATCGCAATGTGCTTTGTTCGAGCATGGAAGACTGGATTGTTTGCAAGTTGTTGAGCTGCTTGATTATTACAATGTATGCATGGAATGTCTTCATCCTTGATCACATGAAGCTCCTCCAAAATCCTTTTAAGCCAAAGAACCTCCTTTGTTGTTGTTGTCATAGCTTTATACTCAGATTCTGTTGATGAAAGAGAGATGGTATCTTGCTTTTTGGAAAGCCAAGATATAGCTCCTCCACATAAGAACGTAGCAAATGCACTTATGGATCTTCTATCCATCTTGTCACCTGCAAAACTTGAGTCCAAATATGCTCTTAAACAAATATTAGTCCTTTCATTAACTATGCCAAAGTCTTTTGTAGCCGAGATGTACCCTAACGCCCTTTTTGCTCCTTTCCAATGACATATTAATGGACTTTGCATGTATCGACTCAATTTGCCAACACAAAAACTAAGATATGGTCTAGTGATGGTTAAGTATATCAAGGAACCAATAAGCATTCTATAGGTAGTGATGTCCGTCCTCAAAGGATGCTTCATCACTTGCCTTAGAAACTTTTACACTTAGTTCCATGGGAGTTTCAACTCCTTTACAATCAATCATGCCAAATTTTGCTAAGACTGATCTAGCATACTTAGATTGACATATGAAAGTAAAATCATTACTTCTAGTGACTTCTATTCCAAGTATAACTTTAAGAAGTCCTAGATCTACCATTCTAAATTCACTAGACAAGGAAATTTTTACATTTTTTATGCCATCTAGATCATTATCTGTGAGTATAATGTCATCAACATATAAAACTAAGATAATGATCTTCTCATCATTACATTTGTAGTACAATGATGGCTCATAAGAGGGTTGGCACATGTAGATTTCCTCTTCCAAAAATCCATTCAAGAAAGCATTTTTCACATCAAGTTGGAAGAGCTCCCATTCGAAAGAAGTAGCCAGACATATGATTAATCTAATGGTTACAAGCTTTGCATCAAGTGTAAAGGTTTCATCATAATCTATGCCTTTGACTTGCAAAAAAACCTTTTGCTACAAGTCTAGCTTTATACTTATGAATGGAACCATCTTAATTATATTTCAATCTATATATCCATTAACAAGTAAGAGGCATCTTTCCATAAGGTAAATCAACAAGCTTCCAAGTTTGATTTTCCATTAATGCATCAAACTCTACTTGCATAGCTTTCCTCCAATATTGAGACTTATTTGCTTCCTCAAAACTAGTTGGTCCTTAAGTATAGTAGTCAAGAAAGTATAAGAGTTGAGTAGTTGAGAACCTTCCCTTTGCTCCCCTTTGTCACTATAAGTGAGCCTTGATGGCTCAATCCTTGTCCTTGTTGATCTTCTTGGCACCCTTGGACTTTGAGTAAGTTCCACTTGGTCTTCATCTTCATGAAGCTCCTCCTCGGCCATAGCATGATCCTTGACAAGTTGAGTGTTGTTGGAAGTCACCTTTCCTTTGTCTTGGAGAGATTCATCAAAAAGTACATCTCTACTTACAACAACTTTCTTGGTAATAGGATTGAATAGCTTTCTTACTTTCACTATAACCAACAAAGATGCCTTTGAAAGAAGTGGCATCTTCCTTTTTCCTTGTTTCTAATGGAATATGTACATAACAAGTACATCCAAAAACTTTCAAATCACTAAGATTTGGCTTTTTGTCCAAACAATACTTCATAAGGTGTAAGTCCTTTAATGGCACTATTAGTCATTCTATTACATAGAAAGTTTGCACATAAAATAGATTCTCCCCAAAATGAAATAGGAAGGGATGCATCTAATCTCAAAGTTTTAGCACACTCACATAGTGTCCTATTCTTTCTCTCAGCTACTCCATTTTGTTGTGGAGTATATGTGCAAGCAAACTCTCTCCTAATGCCATTAGTCTCACAAAACTCTTTCATCCTATTGGAGATGTACTCCCCTCTGTTATCACTTCTTAATACTTTCAAGCTAGTGTTAAGTTGCTTTTTCAAAAGAGTTTTGAACTTTACAAGGACTCAAAAACTTCACTTTTCTTAGACAAGAGATAAACCCAAGAGTATCTTGATCTGTCATCAATAAAAGTGACATACATAATAGCTCCACCATTTGATTCATGTGAAAATGAATGAACATCCGAGTGTATAAGGTCAAGAGGAGAGTTAGATCTTGTCAAAGATCTCTTAAAAGGTAGCTTATGAGATTTGGAAAGTCCACAAGCTTCACAAAGCTTGCCACACTTGGATATGGTTTTGGGAAGTTCACTTGCTAGCTCCTTTGTCACCATGGTCTCCATAGCTTTGTAGTTAGGATGGCCTAACCTTTTGTGCCATAATTCCACTTGAGTGAGCTCCTCCCTTGCCATGTCCACACTTTCAACCATGACACATTTAAATAACCTCCCTTGATTGAAACCACTAGCAATACATTTTTCATCTTTCAAGATAGAACATGCTCCATGCTTGAAATGTACATCTAATCCACTATTCATAAGTTGTCCTACACTCAACAGGTTCTTTGTAATTGAAGGTACATAAAGAACATTGTCTAGATCTACTTTTTTAGATGATCCTAGACATAAAGAAATGGATCCAACACCTACAATCTCACATTCTTGATCACTTGCGGTGAAGATAAATCTCTTAGAACTATTGTAAGAAAGTAGATTAGAAAAGTAGTCTTTTTGGTGAGTCATGTGAGAAATTGCCCCACTATCAATCCACCAAGTGTATTGATTAGATGTTTGTGGTGAGGATACCATCAAAAATAGATTGCCTTCTTCCTCCTCCTCAAGCACAAGATTGCCTTGATTGTCCTTCGCTTGGGCATTCTTCTTCTTGTAGCACTCGGATGCAAAATGTCCCCTTTTTCCACAAAAGAAACACTTTAGCTTCTTCTTGTCCTTCTTGCTCTTGCCTTTGGAACTTGATGCTCCATCTTTGCTCTCCATCTCCATGTCTTGAGTCTTCTTGGATGGAAACTTTTTCTTCTTGCCTTTCAAAGAAAAGTTAGCTTTTTCATCACCATCATTCAAAGAAAAGGAACTCATCCTACTTTTGATATAAAGCATTCTACTCTCCTCAATTACAAGCACACTTTGAAATTTTTCAATACTAGGAAGTGAATCTTGAATAGCAAAGGTTTGAACAAGATTGGAATAATAATCTCCTAATCCATTCAAAATGATTTGAACTAATTCATCATCTTTGATTTTATCATCTATAGAAGACAACTCCTTATTCAAAGATTTGATCCTAAAGACATAATTTTGGGCACTTTCACTACTTCCTTTCATGCTTTGAAGGATTTGATTCCTAATCATGAGTATCCTGAGTTGTCCTCTACACATGGGATATGACACCTATCCAATGTATTTGGCTCATGCAATCAATAGATTGATGCCATGTGTCATTTATCTAGAAAACTAGTTTTTGGCCTTTTTAGCCACTAGAACTTGAATTAAATCATATGTACAAAATATATGATTATGGTACATGACAAGTACACTAATTTCACATGTGGAAACAGGCTCCACACATGTGTGATTAATTCTATATACAATATTTTGGCTTTGTCCAAGCATGATTTTTGCATTTTCACAAAAAATAGTAATACCACTATTTAGAGCCTTATTGACAAATATGAGACTATCTCTAATTTGAGATTTCATTTTGGCCTCCAAAAATGCCAAATAGAATGTTGAGACTAGTTGACGATTTTTATACTCCCTCTCCACAAGCCTTTTCCCAATGCTTTGGTGAAGATATCATCCACACATTCCCTTGAAGAAACTAGCAAGTGAAGATCGCTTATTATCCTCTTTATCCATAGCATCTCCTTTGTGCAAGATGTAAGAGCTTTCTACTTGGCCTCACTAGATGACAATGAGATAGTAGCTTGTTTCTTTGACATCCATGAGATAGCTCCATCACCTATGAAAATAGCATGTGCACTTATGGATTTTCTATCCATTTGATCTCTAGAAAAAGTCCAAATCTGAAAGTCCGAGCAAGTTAGGTGATGATCCTCCATAAATAGATCTCTTGTTGCCAAGATGTATCTCCATACCCTCTTGCCTAGCTTCCAATGTTCCACATTAGGATTTTGCATAAATTGGATTAATCTACCAACACAATAGCTTAGATCAGGTCTTGTGATTGTTAGATATATGAGTGAACCAACTAGCTTTCATCTCAAAGGATCTGTATTACCTCTTATAGTTAGCTTTACATTTGACTCCATTGGTGTATCACAAACTTTAGGATCTACCATATGAAATCTTTTTAGAATAGAATGAGCATATGTCTCTTGACATATGAATGGTGCTCTAAATACCTCTATTCCCAAGATATAGTGCAAACTTGATATCATCAATATCTTGCTTGCTGTCTCCACTCAATATGATGTCATCCACATAGATAAGAAGGATAGTAACCTGATTTCCAACAAATCTATAGTAAAGTGAATGATAATATTCACTCATCATGAAATTTTGTGAAAGTAAGAAAGAGTTAAGCTTAGCATACCAACTCCTTGGTGCTTGCTTAAGACCATACAAACTCTTTTGTAGAAAACAAACATGATTTGGCTTGCTATGTGAATAGCCCTCGGGTTGCTTCATGAACACATCCTCCTTAAGATCCTTATTAAAAAATGCATTTGTAATATCCAATTGCCATAGATCCCATCCCAAAAGTGTAGCAAGTGAAATAATGACTCAAATGCTTACCATCTTTGCCACAGGTGAAAAGGTCTCATTAGAGTCAATTCCATACTCTTGTGCATATCCTTTTGCCACTAACCTTGCCTTGCCATCTTGGTTTGGCTTCACTTTGAAGATCCATTTTCATCCAATAGCCTTCTTGTCCTTTGGAAGTTCCACCAATCTCGATGTTTCATTTTTTATAAGACCTTGAGACTCAAGATCCATTGCTTGGATCCACTCCTCTTTTTGTCTTGCTTCATCTACACATGTAGGTTTATCAAAAGAGGTTAGGAAGCATAGTTTGTACCACCAACAACTTGCTCACCTTTCTCATCATAAGTGACTCTCAAAGGTTGTTGCCTTTGCCTTGATCTTGGCTTTTGATTTGAAGTAGGCTCTTCTGAACATCAACATCCAAAGTATCATCAACAATGTCATCATCAAGAATGCTGAGATCCAACATCCACACCACCACTTGAAGATACTTTTGGAAAGTTCCCCCCATAAAAAATGACATCTTTTCCAATGACCACTTTCTTTGTTGAACTTTGTAAGCATTGCTTACATCACTATAGCAAACACACCTTTCTTTGAAGAAGGATCCTCCTTGGTTCTATCATCAAGAGTGATGTTGATATAGCAAATACATGAAAAATGTGACACTCGGCCTTCTTCCAAACAATATTTTAAAAGGTGTTTTTCCATTCAATATTGCACTTGGCCACCTATTGCATAGAAAATTAGCACACAATAAAGCTTGATCCCAAAAAGATTTAGGAAGATTAGCACCTAGCCTCATGGCTTTGGCAGCCCTTCACACAAAGTTCTATTCTTCCTCTCAGCCACTCCATTTAATTGTGGTGTCCTTTGGCTTGTGTACTCCCTCTTGATCCCATGTTCATCACAAAAAGCCTTGAACTTGGTAAAAATATACTCACCACCATTGTCACCCCTGATGTAGCTCCATTATCAATTCACGAAGGATCAATGTCTCCATGATTAGCCATTAAACAAGATGACATAATAAAAGCATCATTTGAGATTTGTTCATCAATACCATCTCCATCAATAGTGTGGTTGGTTTGCTTCTCACCTTGATCTCTCTTCTTCTTGTAGCAATCACTAGGAAATGCCTCTTTATTCCACAATAGAAGCACTTTAACTTTGACCTATCTTTATTCTTAACAACAAAAGAGAAAGGCTCACCTTGATAACCTTTGACCATTTGCCTTCACCTTTTCCCTTGAATTTGCCTTAGATGAACATCGCCTCCTCTCCATCAACTTGAGATGTAGATGTAGATCCACCTCTTGTTTGAAGCCTAAACTCCTCATTCACCAAAATCTCTTGCAAATCGACCATACTTGGCAAAGTCTTTGAATAGCAAAAGTTTGAACAAGATTAGCATGATCATCCAAAAATCCATTAAGAACAGCTTGAACCAGTTCTATCTCCTTAATGCTCTCATCAATACATGCTAGCTCATCATTGAATGATTTAACCCTCAAAACAAAAGCATCAGAACTTTCATCCTTCTTTTGCATACAAGGAAAGATTTGTCTCTTTAGATTTAGAACTCTAGATGTAGACTTATATTCATAAAGATTCTTTAAATAATCCCATTGCACTTATCAACTTCCTTGCGAAGTTCATTAGTCACATTAATCTTTATGATGTGTAGAGCCTTTTTAGATCTCTTGTCATACCTCAATTGATCTTGTTGTGCCAAAGGTCTCTCCTCCACACCTAGAACAATTTCCATCAACTCATTCATCTCCAATAAGGACTCCATCCTCACCTTCCCAGTAGAATAGTTGATTGAGCTAGGCCTATCATTGCCTTCCAACATGAAGCTACTTGAGGTTGACATGTTGCAATGATTTGATCTTATTTGAACCTATTCCAATGCACTTAGCACTCTCTTCAAAATCAACAAATTAAACTCAAGCAGAAATCTCAAAGATTTGGAAACACTCTAGCCTCTCTTTTTTCTCTCTTTCTAGCAAATGCTAGCAGCACCTAGAATCTTGATTTCATGATTACAATAGATCTAAACACACAATAGATGAACTTTTGCCAACACCTAAGAATGAAACACACTATTGAAAAGTCCAGCAACCTGAAAATCAAGAGATCCTATCAAATTTAGGATTTCTCCAAAAATGAAAAATATTGAATCTAGGAAAATCTACATGCAAAAGCTAGAATCTTGATATATCATCTATTGGAATGTATGATTCTCTACCATGAGAAATTTTTGTCTCCACAATCCAATGAGTGGTTTTAAAAATAGTCCATCTACAAGTGATTTGACATAAAATGGTTATAAGATCACAAAGATCCAATCAATGTTGTTGAAAATGCTTGATTTGAGATAACAGAGCCTCCAAATCCACAAAGAATTTATGGCGCCCTCAAATCCACTTCTAGATTTGGTAATGCCACAAAATTTGGCCTGCAACCTGCTCTGATACCATGTGAAAAATCAGAGATCAAAACACATTTGATCCATAAATGATCTTTAGCCAATTTGGATTACACATCTAGATTCATCTACAACATAGAAAACTCAACTTTATGCATGCTAGAATTTAGAAATGCATCAAGATCTGATTACAACCACTTGGATCTGACTTAGTACTATCGCTTTTTGTACAGCAACAGTACAACATAGTACTTCACATGTGTGAAAGCTAGATCAACAAGAAAATCAACATTCTACACATAGGAACTCAAGATATCATGAGAAAACCATAAGAGATGGACATAGAATCAACAAAGATGAATTCTCCACATCATAAGAGGAAACAATAATTTCTTCTCCATGTAGGTACAACTATTTATAGCAACCAATATTCCATATAGCCAAGTATTTGGACTAGTATTTCTAGGTACTTAACCAAAAACCTAGAAATACTAGTCCAAATGCAATGTACCAGAATTGACCAATTAGAATGGGTCCAAACACGATCTCATCCACTTATCTACTTACCAAAAACTATAATATCACTATTTAGAGCCTTATTGACAAATATGAAACTATCTCTAAGTTGAGATTTCATTTTGGCCTCCAAAAATGCCAAATAAAATGTCGAGACTAGTTGACAATTTTCACACTAAGATGCCTAGCCACGATGTATTGTCACTTATCTAATTGGAAAAGTAGTTATCTTCATAACAATCTGAAACTTGATCTTGTGATAGTCGAGAGTGTCGAAGCCACCTATTGTTCAATTCTCTTATATTTCTACAAATTGTGTAAAAGAATGAGTAAAACTACAGAGATGGAATGGATGTAGATTAACTATAGAAATATGGGACACTTCTCCTTAATTTGAATCCATGAATGCCTTGACCATCAAACTTAGTTCTGCATAGAACTTCTTGTGTAGATCCAACCAAGCTTAGTGCCTTAGTAAAAATATCAGTTGTCATGTCTTGCATTCGACAATACTACAAATTTAGCTCATTACCGAGAACTTTAATTCTGACATAGTGATACTTAATTTCAATGTGCTTACTCTTGGAATGAAACCTGAGGTTAGCCTATAAAACAATATCACTTTACTTATCACAAAATAAAATTATTGGGGCATATTGTTTTAGGCAAATGTTTGAAAGTAAATTTCTCAACCACACTGTCTCCTTCGCAGCCTGAGAGGCTGTGATATACTCTGATTCGGTAGATGATAGAGATATCAAAATTTGCTTGCGACTGTTCCAAGAAATAAGACCCTTGTTGAGAAAGAATGTAAATTTATATGTGGATTTACGAGTGTCTACATCTCTTTCCCAATTTCCATCTAAATATTAACCACTAAGATTATTGAGTTTGTCATTGTCAACTACTCCATAATAAATGCATTGGTCCATTGTAGCTCGAATGTATCTCATGACTCTGATGAGAGTCTTCCAATGTGTAATTCCAATATTAGTCATCAATAAACTTAAAAAACTAACAACAAAGCTATGTTTGGTCTGGTACAGATCATTGCATACATAGGAGAACCTATTATCATATGATAAGGGTACTCATACATCTACTCCTCTTCTATCATCTTAGGACATTGGTCCTTCGACAATTTGTGATGAGTGAGCTAATTTGCAATTCATCAGATTATTTATGATCAACATAGTGTAGATGTATTTCTGATGAGTAATATAGATCAACATCTGCTTGTTGTCTCTTTGGATTTGAATACCTAGATAGTATTGAGCTTCACCTAGATCTGTCATGTCAAGTTATGAAGACAATAATAATTTCTCATCTTTTATTAGTTCCCTCTTTCGTTTCTGGTACTTGCTCTTCTGGTTCACAATGAGCTTTTGGTAACATAATGACAACATCATTCAAAGTATAGAGTTTGAAATGCTTTGGCATATCATGTTGTATTTTATCTGACTGTTCTTCCTCAAAAGGATTGATCTTGGGTCTTCGTTTGGGTTTCTGTCCAAATTTTCTCTGAAACTAAAATTTGTAGGTTGCCTTCCATTTTTCACAGAATAGGTCTTGTTGTTAACCAAACCATTCCAAGAATGGCTTTACTGGCTCATAAACCTGCAACACACTATTAGTTTGCTGGAAAATGCAACATGAACCTATAACTCCATAAAAAATCGCAAAACTATAAATAATCCACCAACACTCACAACAAGTGGTCAGTCCATCTTTGCATCTATTCTTGACTTTCTCACTGATTTTAAAGCAAAACCGGTTCCACAAAAAACAATAGACAACAACTAAAATCTCATAAACCACTATTGCAAGAACAAGAAGCTATAAGGAGAAAAAAAAAATCCAGCATAGCCTCAAAAGAAACTGTTGCTTCATATAAGTGCAAAAGGCAAGGCAATCGACAACATGGAATTAAAACCAGAATTACTTCCTAAAAACCAATCCGAAGTGCTTAAAAATTGAACCAAGTGTGATCTCGGTAGTGCACTTACCACACAAACGATCACACTTCCAAAGAGTAAATCAACGGGAAGAACGATCTGAAAATCCTTCTCTTTGTTGCTTGCTCCACTGAAATCTCAAAAAAACGTCGAGATTCTTCCTAGCAATTTCAATGGCAATACATGCTTAGAATGGCTCTGATACCAATGTAAACTCCTACACACAAGATACTATCTAGACATGCCGATACAAGCAACCAACAAGGGAACGGATGGTGGACAAACCAATCCAACCAAATCTAGATTAAACAGATCTAGCTCCCAAGCTATGGATCAATCTCAATGAGGAATGAAGAATCGCTCTAGCAGCATGTAGCTACGAATCACACAATCAAGCATGCACTAGTTAGAGTTCAATAGGTATACTTATACCCTCCAAGGCCCATGCACCACTAGTAGTGCAGTATGACACCTCACTGGACACCTTTGCAGCCTATCTGGGCCACGTCATCCAGTTCCCCAATGACTCATTGATAGACCCATATAAATCCACCATCATGAGTTTAGGCCTACAACCATTAATTATGACCTTATACACATAAGGGCCCCAATTCCCTTATAGTCATAACTAACTTATGGGATGTTGGTCTATCCATTTCTAGCGTGGACACGCTACTCGAGACCAATCGTGGGCATGACAACTCACATACAAAGACCAACAAAAGGAGTCAATCGTAACGGCAATGGAACATGCACCGCAAACTGCAACATTCCAGCCTACGGTCCATTGTGTGTAGATGATCGCGATAGTTTTCACTTCGCCAAGCCACAGCTCTTGATCTTGTCTAGACCTGACCTTTGCTACCTACTTGGGTTATCTTGCGAAATTAATGCGAGATCCTAAGCAAATGACTATTGACCATAGACACAAAACCATTCTATCTCAGAAAATGATATTTGGTGGTTGGCAGCTTTTCAGGTATAGTAGTTCCTTCACATATTCATTAGGAATAATCTAATATGGATTTTATTTGATAAACCTTCGCTATATTAATATTATTCTAAATCATTTTTTTTTGTTTCGCTTATAGGTGATGAAAGAAGACCATGACATTCTCTCATGGATATATAATAGAACGTCATATCCTGCCACCATAAAAAATCACAGGATGGAGATCCACTCAATATTCCTAGAATTGGCACTTTCAACATAGAATGGCATTTAATAGGAGATCTGAAGACATTAAAATGTATGTTCAATGTATCCCATGGCGCTGACTCTAAACACCCATGTTTGTACTGCATGAAGACATCAAAAGACATGACAAGGAGTATAGGAATATCAAGAGATCGAGAAGATCCTAATTGGAAACTTGTACTACCGATTCCTCTTCAGAATGTTCATATTTGTACATTGCATGCAGAGGTGTGTATAATAGAAAAAATAATATATCTTCACATCTTTTTTGCATGAAAGTCAGAGGCATCTGCGAAGGAAGCTATTTCCATATTAGAGGATGTGTTGTCTAAAGCAGACTTACATAAAGGCCATGTTAAAATAAAAAAAGACGACAAGCTATCAAGTAAAACAAGAAATATTCCATGCAAGCCGAGCATTGGAGGATCCAAAGCTCGTAGATTTTTATCAAATTATTCTAGCAAACAATCTAAGATTTAATACTTGGTTTGGAAAAAGATAATAGTTGCAACTCAAGATTTCGAAGAAGAAGGTTCTACTCATCTACACAAAGTAGAAGTTTGGAGAAAATTAGACAACATGGTGAAATACTTGAGAAAAGATAAATTTTAAATATTGATGTCAAATGATACAGAAATAAACCAGTGAATTTGTGGATGCAGTTCGAAGTGCATGAGATTTAGATCATATAACACATTATATGGTAAGATTTCGATGTTACACTAGTATAGTCAAATATGTGCAATTAATTTAGATACTTTTGCTACTGATTTGTATTTTTTTTTTGTGACATGCAGCACATATTACGACATCATTTGACATTCTTTGCAAGAAATAGTGAAAGTCTTAGCATATGGTCATCGCAAGGAATGGAAAAATCTCATTGGCAAGCAAGAGCGACATTTCATAAAAGTACACAACATGGTGGGACTAGCACAAAGAACAACTATAAATTGCAACTTTTATAATGGTTTTATAGAAGAATCCAAATTCATTATAATACAAAATCGACAGATTATAAAAAATTTCAAAAAGCATGCAAATTTATACAAGCCAATAAACAATAGACATACAGAGAGATTTTGTATACTGACACTTTCTCTAATGAAAGTTGCAACTTAGAATCATGCAACAATTTTTTTCTTTTGTACGGATCCAAGAGCTCGTAGTTTTCATGCTAATGCAGATCAACGTAGGCAGCATACAATGCAAAATGAGATGATCTGAGCATGGAATTCACTGGTCCATATCCTAAAATTTTAAGTGCAATAGTTTTCTTTACAAAAATCATTTTATGCACCCTATTAAAATTATGCCCTCCAAGAAAATGAGAAAGTGCCTTGATTGCCTAACAGAATGGAATCAAAATTAGCCATTTCGACAATGAGACTACACAAAAAAAGATTCTAGAAAACTTATAATATCAAGGACTGGATATCGGTCTCAGATGTGAAATAGAACATA
Organism: Diphasiastrum complanatum; assembly: GCA_029204225.1. Lineage (NCBI taxonomy): Eukaryota > Viridiplantae > Streptophyta > Lycopodiopsida > Lycopodiales > Lycopodiaceae > Diphasiastrum > Diphasiastrum complanatum. The sequence goes on along the minus strand of CM055107.1, from coordinate 11,096,901 downwards.
AAATCAAATTGCAACAAACTATATGCTCAAGATAGATTATAAAGGGTTGAGTATCGGTTTCGAACGAGGGTATACAGGAGAGAGAAAATTGGATCCGAAATGTGCTTTGAGAGCGATATCCCCAGGCGCGAAGGTAGAAGCGGAGCATAAACAGGTAAAAAAAAGTGCACTTGAAATCGATATTAGGCGCTGAAATCAAAAAAATGTGTGTGAAAATTTGCGCTGGAAATGAGAAATTTATGAAAAAAATTGCACCTGTGGAATTTGATCAATAGGACGTGTGTCATTTTGTGATTCGTTGATTATATTCGTCCGTATAGATAATGACACATGGCACAATAGAATTGGTGCACATGTCATTGCCCACGTGCCATCATCAATGAATCATAATGATGTGTACGGATAGACACGTGGACCACTGACATGATGCCATTTGTTCTGAATAATTCACTTATCATCGAAAATTTTTAGTTTTTTTTTTCTCACAATATCGACCTCAAGTGCATCAAAAAGGCTTCTCGTATCGGTTTCGAGTGCAGGTACATTGGCCATAGAATTTTGAAATGAAAACGTGCACTTGAGACCGATATCCTAGACTATAATATCGATTTCAGACACTTAGGTACGAATTGAGGATAAAAAGGTTGAGAAGTGCGCTTGAAATCGATATCAGACACAAAAATCAGAGAAATTGTGTAGGACACGTCATTTCAGGATTGGTCAAAAATATTTGTCCGTACAAGAATGATCTATGCACGTGTGAAATGACACGTGGCGCTATCTGGTTAGTGCACATGTCACACCCCCACATGTCCCTCATCAATGAGTCATAATTAATGTACGGATGGACACATGCACCAGTGAAATGATGCCACGTGTCTCAAATTGTTCATTTATTGTCTCAAATTTCAACAATCACAGATTTGATTGTTGAAGCCGGCCAAATTTTTTGCAGCATAGTATTAGTATGGATTCAAAGGGAATCGCTTTTGTAGTCAGTCCATTTTTCATGGGTGTTTTGAAGGCAAAAGAGGCCAATTTTGAAAGGCCTGTATATGCATTCCTATGGCCAAATTCTACTTGATTTAATATGAGAATAAGTAAGCTTTGCTATATGCTATTGATTCCTTTTATTTTGATCATTATACTCATGTCAGAATTGATTCTAATTTTCATTTTGGTTGTTGCAGTCTCGGCATTGGAGTCTGAATGTTCTTTCTATAAAAACAAATAAGGAGGGAGTATCAAATTTTTTATGTGTAAAAATAAACTCAACTGAAAATACACATAGAGAATTTGATTATCTACTTCATGATGTCGTTCGTGAAATACCAACAACGACAACTTCTATTGGAAAGATAACTATTAAATACAATTTATTACTGATATGCATCTTTTTTTAAAAAAAATCTATCATCATAGCATGATAAAATGTATGTCATAATATTAATAATTTCTGTTGAATATCTGTAGAGGATGCTTTTAGTTGTGTTTGGTTCGTCCTGTACAATACAAAGCTCTTTTTCGAGTGGTACAATCTACAAGTCGATGTAGATATTGAAAAGGTAAATTTTTGTTCATTTGTTATTCTATTGATTCCAATTTTTATTTCGTTAGTGTGATTGTTAGTTATTTATTCATTCACTTGGTTTGTGATGACAATTCACTCTTGAGCCGTACAATTCCAACGAGGTATATAGATTGCGGCAAGAGTTGATCAAAACATCTGTACAGAATGGCGTAAGTTTTGTGTCTGAGCTTGAGGATGTTGTTCAAGTTGCTGAGGATGCAGAGCAGATTTTATATGATCAGAGAGGCATACGAGTCCTTCCGAATACAGAGGAAGGTGAAATTACAGGACATGAGATTGTTGTCATCACAGCTTTTGATACTAATATAGAAAATAAAGATAAAGTTATTGAATAGGATTTCAATTGTAAACGTGTATATATTACCATCCGAAAAAGGAGACATAATCATACATGTACACAACCCATTTATGGAATTTTTAGTGATATCAATTTAGATTCTTACAATCAAGTTGTGTCCATAGTACAATACTAGATTGCAATTTTTCTACATTGATAAAAGACAAGATTATTGTTTTTATCTTGAGTAACGATGATGGACGTGTATTTTCTGATAGTAAATCTCAGTGTTCTTCCACTAGTTGGACTGCATTTGATCTCGAGCTCACGTCTTTTACATACCTGCATAAATTTAATACAAAGTATGCTACATTTTGTATAAAGATTATACGAGCAATTTTTGAAAGAAATTATACATAAAGAATAGAGTGTTTACAGTTACTTATGAGTTTACCATTTGTAACAAATCTGAAGCTTGAAAGTATATCATCTTGTAGGAGCAACGGTTCCTGCCTGATGTAATTTAGGCTCCAATCCTCTTCCACCTCAACACATGTCAAAAGTGCATTATTGTATATATTTCAATATTTTTTCGCTTAGAATGTCCAATGGCTTCCAAGTCTTGATCGAGTGGCACCCATTGACTAAACTAGTTGAATATTTCACACTCCATCCTCACCTTCCAAGTAGAATAGTTGATTGAGGTAAGCCTATCATTGCCTTCCAACATGAAGCCACTTGAGGTTGCCATATTGGAATGATTTTATCTTCTCTTTGAACCTGTTCCAATGCACTTAGCACTCTCTTGAAAATGAACAAATGAAACTCAAGGAAAAATCACAAGGCTAAAAGCATGGTTTGGTGGTACAACATGGACTGTCAAGGATGCTGCCTTTTTTGGATAGAAATGCACACATAAAAGGTTTAGCAAAGAGAGAGTAGGCCCACCACTTACCCCCCAAAACTCCAAGAGGGTAGGCCCATCATTACTATGGACGCCTTCATTGCATTAACTCGTGGGTAGCATCTATCAAGCTCCCTTCCAAATTTCCAAAACGTGAAATGTACTACCAAGAGGTAAAATGAAAAATGAGTTTTTTTTTTGCACCACCAAATCATGCTTTTAGCCACAAAGATTTGGAAACACTCTAGCCTCTCCTTTTCTCTCATTCTAACAAATCCTAGCACCTAGAATCTTGATTTCTTGATCACAATAGATCTAACCACAATATGATGAAATTTTGCCAACATGTAAGGTTGAAACACACTCTTGAAAAGTCCAGAAAAATAAAAATCAAGAGATCCTATCAAATTTAGGGTTTCACCAAAAATGCAAAATACTGAATCAAGCAAAATCTACATGCAAAGCTAGAATCTTGATATATCATCTATTAGAATGTATCATCCTCTACCATGAGCAAGTTTTGTCTCCACATTCCAGTAAGTGATTTCAAAGAGTACTGGATTTTAGTCAGTTTTTCGGAATGATTTGATAAGAAATGACGAGCTTTGGATCCTCCTATGCTTGGTTTGCATGGGATGTTTCCCATTTTCCCTCAAAGCTTCTCGTCCTTTTATATTTTAACGTGTCCTTTATGAAGACCCGCTTTTGATAGAACTTCCTCCAATTGAGCTATTGCTTTTTTGGCTAATGACTCTGGCTTAGTATTCCAAGCAAACCAAATATGAAGGCCCTATCAATTTTTCGAAAATTCTAACCTCTCCATGTAGTGTACAAATGTGAACAGTTTTAAGCGGAATCGGTAGTACTGGTTTCCAAGTCGGATCTTCTATATCACTTGAAACTCTCGTGCTCTTCGACATCTCTCGTGTAGTTTTCATGCAATGGAGGCATGGATGTTTTGAATTTGCTCCATGTGAGACATTGAACATGCACTTCAACGACTTCAGGTCTCCAGCCAAATGCCATTCCACCTTACAAGCACCTATTCCAGGAACATTGAGTGGTATGTCGCTCAAATGATTCTTAATTGTCTCTAGATAATCTGTTTTACTAAAAATCCAAAATAGAATGTCATGATCTTCTTTTAAAACCTGTTTGAAACACAAAATCATGAACTATGTTAAGAGAGCTGAACTTAGACCTATAATAACAAAACAATATCAGCTTAAAACACAAAACCATAAATTCTCGAAATGAATTAGTTGCTAGTACTCAATAAAATAAATTTAAACTTGAAAATTAGCTGCTAACCACCAGATATTATTTTCGGATTGCACACTAAAATTAAGACTCTCAGAGTTTATCGTATTGCTTAATGGTCCATTCATAAGTGTAACACTAACCCTCTCTAGCTTTTGTCCCTTTATTACTTCTGATTCATCTAACTTGAGAACTTATATCAATTTTTCAACACTTTCATTTGTGATTCCAATCTACAAACATATTGTTTGTGGAATCATATGACAAAGTGCCATGTTTTGAGTTATAAATTTCATTGATATGGTAAGGAATACCAATGATGTTTTGCAAACCCCTGTTTAACACATCCCTCTCTAATTTGATTTGAAATGGACAGGGAATAGGAAATTTTTTTATACGTACTTGTTTAAATGCCTCTTTGATAATTTTAAACATTGTGTCATATGCATCCCTGCTAATACCAGAATAATCACATGCTCCTTGTATCAATTTTTGGTCAATAATCTTGTCGACTTCGTCCATAAGGGCCTCTACAATCTTGGACTTGATTCGAGAATATCATCGATTTCCTAGTAGACTCGTCGTTGACTTGGATGTAAGTACTGCACTCAAAGACTTTCCAATCATGTCGTTGTCTTTCAGATTTTGATTGGTGACTAAAGCTGATCTGCAAAATAAAAATAAGATTTAGAAAAAAACAATTCACAATCATTGATGTGCTAGATGAAACAAAACACATGTATAGTTTAAAACAAAATCTTAGTTGAAAGCATGTATTCTTTTTGTCTATGGACCCCCAATTGATGAAAGCTCGTCAATACCTTTTAAAATAATTCTTTTTCGCTTATTGTTCAATATTTTCTTCCGTAACGTGTTTACTTCTGCCTTTATTTGACAATATGAGGTATGCAATGTTTGTACAATTAGTTTCATATTGTCATTTTCTTGGCTAAGGTTAATATAATATTTTTCAAACGAGAATTATCTATCTTCAAGATTTCATTCTCTTCTTTTGTTTGCAACAAAAGAGTTTCTTTTTCTCTGTAGTCAGTAAGTAAACCATTCAACATATTTTCCAAATAATTGAACTTTTTCATTGAATTACTAATGCCATAACTTTTCAATCTTTCACAATAACCCAATAGACCATTGTGTCCTTCACACAAAAACAGTATGAGTTGTGTGACTGATCTAAAATTTGGATGTTGCATTGAGCTTGGATCTATTGGATATAAACTTCCATCAACTCATAGATCACAATGTTTCTTGTTCTCCGTCTTGTGATCCATGTTTGGTGAGCTGGTAAGGTCCATCATTTCAGATTTTATATTTTGTAGGAAGATCAATATGGAGATGAAACTTAGACATCTTAATAGTCGATAGATCAATCTAGTAGAAAACCAAATTGTTTAATATCTTGCAAGCTATCAAAACTTGTCTTAATCAGAAACAAATTTCAACCGCGAAAGTTTGAAATGACCTTGGCGCTCTTTTTGATCCAACACACTCCATGTTTCTTGCTTTATATGCAAAATCAAAGCTTTGCAGTTATGAGCAAAATACTTTTCCAATAGACCTTGCCGCTCCTTTTGATCCAACACACTCCATATTTTCTGAATTGCAAAAATTTAGATTCACGTTGGCGCTCATTGTGATCCAAAATATTGAAATTTTCTTTCCATGATATTCAGATTGATAAGATTGTTTTTCTTAAAATACAATCTTGAAGTATGGACCCCACGCATTGCGGCTACCCAACTTCCAGTTAACTACACACGTTACTAGTGAGGTCAAGTCATCGGAGTTGTGTGGGTAGACCAAAGCCTCGGTCAGAATTTTAAAATTCGACGATTTTCTCTCTCTTATGTGGCATTTCTTAGACAGCCCTTTTGGGCCTTAGAACTCTTCTAATGCAAGTGGCCAAATAGGGTTTGGACCTGCTATAAAAGGATGTAACTCGTGGAGAGACATATCTTCTCTCTTCTCTATCTCATTTCATGCTTATACATGGTTCTCTTGGGTTCTACTATCCATTGGTGCACTATACTTGTGATTGTATACAATTCTATGAGTAGAATGATCTATATTTGTTATTTTTGGATCCACACGTGTGAAATACAGTAGCTTGCTGGTTTTGTACGGACAACAACAGTACTTTATCATTTGATTCATGTTTGATCAAGTTCTATTAGAGTTTGCATCTCATTTTGTTTGTAGATGTTGATTTTTATACATTGGTGAGATTGGTAGAGTATCTTCTTTTGTAACCCAAGATCTTTTTGTGGATTGGATCATCAATGATCTAAAATCCTTCACAGGCTACTTATAGTTATAAATTCCACAATCATAGATTCTTTTGTATGGTTTTTTTGAAATGCTCGGGAAAACCAACAAAGTACAAGAAGAGAACTGACATTATTTCTTATAATCCGGCATCATGAAAATTCTGACGATCTTTTGTATAGGCATACACAAATCTTTTTGTAAGTAATAGTCCTCGAAAAATTGAGAAGCTTTAAGGAGTGTAAGTTTTCTTAGGATAACTCAAAAAAGGTTCCTCGAGCACCTGCTGAATGCTTTTCAGGATTTATAAAGCCATAGATTCTATTCTAATGGTTTAGGATTAACTCCAAACTATTTTAGGAGCACCCTACGTAATTACCCTACTACCACTATCATATTTCTAAAAGGAATTGAACTCCTTTTAAAACACAATCAATCATGTGAAAGTACAATTATGGTACACAATTGATTAATACACTAGGTTGAAAATTTTATTGTCAAAGTGCAATGTGAAATGTTAGTCCCTTCAAGCCCTTCCCAATTTTTAAGTTTCATATGACGCGTATGTTTTGAATTTGGCTTTCAATATAATATAAAAATGTACCAAGATTTTAGCCTTCTTAACGATGATACAAATTCAAATAGATTGAAAAAATTTGAATTTTGTTATATATTTAACTTTTTGAACATAAGTTCACAATGATTATATCGAGTCACTTTTAATTAATATTTTGCTAATTCTCTTGGCTTTCTTTAAAGAGCAAATCGTCTTTTGGCAAGCCATGCAATATGTAACGTGGTTGGACCTTATTTCCTCTACAATAGTAGGTCATAAAAAAGATTTAAATCCAATCTCACAAATCATTAATCTTACCGCGATAAGATATTACTAAACCTTGGGTGGATGAGCCCAACTCAAAGTATGATACATCAACTCATCACGTGTGGAAGATCAATGTCTCACAAATGAGAAAATATAAATCCAAAAAACTTGGTGGTATATTTTGAGATAAATAAGACTGGGGAGTGCCTGAAGTAGTAGCAACCCAACAATATCAACGGAAATATAAATACTTAGCAAATGGCAGGATTTGGGGCGGGGTCAAACAACAAGCGGCGGTAAGTGAGCAGTGAGTCACATGCTTCACAGCAAAGCACCGCCCTCGTGGTCTTCGTGGGATGACGTGCATTCCATAGGCGATGTTCGAATCCCCGAGGGGGGACTGAAACGTGTCCCAACAAATGGCCGCCTTTTCCAATTCAATATTCCTCAACCTGTCTTGTTTAATTTAATTAAATAAGTTGCAGCCCATGACGTGCATGTGCCTCGCTTATGCGAGAAAGATAGCGAGCGAGAAAAGAAAGAAAGTTTATACTGATACTATATAGTATAGTGCGGTGATCGCTGATCAGCAATGGATGATCGCCAATTGCTCGTCGCTCGACGCTATGCGTTTGGGAAGAAAGTTGGTGTGTTCTTGAAAACCCAACAAATCTTTCATGAGAATCGTTAGTTGTCATATCATGTGCTTACTCTCAAATTTGCAGGTTTGTTTAATTGTTTCATGAGAATCGTTGAAGTTGTCATATCACATAATTTGCAGGTTTGTTTTCTCGAAAAAGCAGAAGTACTAGTTACTAGGCACGAAAAAAGCAGGAGTGCTAGGTTAGTAGGCTGGACTCCCCTCTGAAATCTGCCCAATTTCAAATATTAAATGTAGTTGAGACTGCTGGAGTTTGACCCAGAGATAAGATGAGAATTGCAAAATTTTCAACCTTATTGGCAAGCTAGGGATCAAGGTTTAGTAGAATGGAACTTGTTTCAATGCTATTGCCTATTTTCTTTGCGTGATCACCTAATAATCTTTTGGTATGACAAGGTTCAACTCAAAGGTACTTATGTTGATAACAACGTTAGCTGAGTCTATCAAAGTTTTATGTTTGGCTATTGCAATGGTCCTATTAATAAAGGAATCGGATAAACACATATGATGAACATTTTTGTTGATAGGTTGATGTTACTATTTCAATTATTCCAAAAGCACACAGGCTTTTTAAATTTAGTATTAGTAATAAATCTATATCTCCCAGTTGCAGTTGTAGGCTTGTTAGGCTCTTTGAGGTTTATAATTTGATTTTTCGTGTTATAATTAGACCTGCTTTGTCTCTTAAGTCTTCATTGTACTGGTAAGTGGAGTAGAACTCCTCATCTCAAAAAGAGGAAAGGAGACCCTCATGATCATGCCAGTTGTTATCAGCCTGGAGGACAGACCTATAATCGTGTAAATTGTGTGAGGTTGGCTTGATAGTGTTTCTAGATCAACGTCCAATGCATAGATACTCATAGAAACGTGGGTGCTGATATCATCGAAGGAAGGCAAAGTTGGAATTTTGTCTCCTCCCCGTCTCCTAACAGACGTTAAAATTTTATCAGCGACACATATTTTTATCATGGTTCGTACTTCAACCTAATCTCAACAGATCAGCTTATCTTTTCTGAAAAGCGTTGGATCAAACCAGCAATGCGTACGGTAAATTTCGATGCAACAAATATGCCTAAAAAAATGCACCTTTGATAGTCTGGTCTCTGAACAGTGCATCTAAGCATAGTTATTCTACTCTGCGTCTCATGCTATTACATTGTCTGGGCATTGAAGATACGATTATAGTTCTTTTACGCTACGTCCGATGCTGTTACGTTTTGCAGATTCCAGACTGGATTCGAGTGAGACGTCAGCCAAAAACTCTGTCAAGGAACATCGAAAGTGCTTCTGGTAGGTCATCTTATATGACGCCTTTTTGTAGTTATAAGCTGTCAGTTATGAAAACAGCTATTCATAACTTGTAATTCTACCTGTATACAAGCAGGTGAAGCTCAGGCCTTGGATATTCTAGGTAAGCCACCCTGTCACAGAAACGAGGACAATGCCATCACATCTCAGACGCTGCGTGTCTCCACAATCCAGAGAAGATTTCCGCATATTCAGCCAAACTACTCAAAGGAAGATCTGTTTCCTAGTCATGAAATTCAGACCAGATACGGAGATCACATCGAAAGCTTTCCATGCAACGGCATCTCCTCAATTAAATCTTTCGAGGGTCGTTCTCAAAAAGTTCCCGATAAACAAACCTCGGACATGCACATGGAAGAACATCCGAAGCGGGATTCAGCAACCGAAAGTGCCGAGGATGTTGAAGCCTATGATGAAAATGAAAAAAAAGCAGTAGATTTATTTCTTGACAATAACGCATCGTCAGCTGAGTTGCGTAAGAGAGCCGTATCCCGAAAGGTGTCATGTCCTATGCAATGCTCCTCTGGTACCGCTTGGCCTCTCGGATACCATCTGCAACCGAGTTTACCGCGAAGCTATGCGGATCCAGAGCGAGGCGCGGGCCCTTTAGCTGGAATTAATTCTCGGCTCAAGAAGAACGTCACTTGTTTCGTTAAGACTCTCTTCAGGTGGCGATCATCTCCAGTCTCAGAGGACGAAGAATTAAGTGCTAGTAGATTTACAAGGTTCCAAAAGGTAAGGTATCTCAGATTCATTCCAACTTACGTTGAATGAAAACAGTGACAATCTCTCTCTCTCTCTCTCTCTCACACACACACACACGCACACACACACATACACACACATGTCACTGTCCAATTTTCCCATTCTAGAATCGTGGGTGCAGCTATTTTCCAGTTTTCAACAGAAGTATATGGCATCCCGAAAATCGCAGTCAGAGGCCAGCAATAAAGCATTGCAACCAGGAGGTGGTACAAGATTCTTGAAGGCGCGTGACACTGCAGCTGATGACAGCAGCGTGAATAACCCTAGGAATACCTCGCCGCGGCTGCAGCACAATCGTGACCACCAGATCAATCAGTTAAGCGATGTTAAAACATTCACAATTCCACGAACCAAGTGCGAATATTGGATCAATACGGACTCAGACTGTAAGTTTACTTGTTACATAACTATCTAGCTTCAAACATGAGTTTGCTTCTACTGGTGTTTAGCTCGGTTTGCTCTCCACTAAAAGTTATGATTCTGTATAGTTGTCACGAAAGAGTTAGCTTCATTGAAAGAGCAACCAAAGCCTTTTATTGGGTTCATGTTACCACGCCATGAAATATCATTCTCTATTGCCACGATATGGGTCCATCTAAGTTACAACTTATTGCATTCATCAGCAGGGATCATCACATATTCAGATCATCTTGTTTCCTTAATATTTCAGGTTTTATAAGCTAGGAGGAGACTGACCATGCCTCTGCGATTTTCTTGTGACTTTGAGATACCCTTCCTGTAGCGTCTACTTTAGAAGAGCTAGATATCTCAGTTCTATTCTTACGATTCGATTTTGCACAAGCAACCCTATGGTAGACAAAGCTGAATCTTATATAAGAAACGCCTTTGTGTATAAAGGAAAATTTATGTTTGGTACAAATATTCACAATCTAAATATTAAACTTTATGGTCCTTAAGCTCATTAAGATGCTTCATGTAGCTACAGAACATATCAACTTTATCCCCTGGGCCATTGATCTCTTGCATCAGCCAAGTTGAAGTGGTTGCTACATATTGGATCATACTGCACAACACTTGCAAGGGAGAGGGCTAAAACTTAATATGGCCGCTATGATTCTCCTAGCATCCATGGCATCTAGCAATCCCCTATTGACTATGGCATTCAAGCAATTTATGTTTGAGGCATATTCATGGTTGTGAGGTCCTTGGCTGCAAAGAGGATGTAGGGGAGGAGATGTCAATGATAGCCTGCATGTCAATAAAAAAGTTGTCATGTCACACAATTAAAAAAAGACATTCTTTATATCATGCTTTTGTGCTATGAAAACTTAATTAGTTTGTAGCAACATTTGATGAGTTTAATTTGAAAGGAAGTGTCGATAAGAATAATGTACATCTAAAAGCCTTAGTGCACATTTGTGCTTTAGATTCAAGAGAATGGGTGAATTTACCAATTATGAGCATTTTTCATAGATGTTGTGATTAATGGAGATGTCAAGGAAATATTTAGAGATAAATATTGCATGGATAGTGGAGGTTCTATGGGAAAAGTTTCCAGTAGAAATGGGAGAGAAACATTGGAAAAATTGGCGTAGTCATATGTAGCCAGTTATTGTTCTTTGTGGAATTTTCATATCCAAAGATAATACATAATGTTAGCCTGTCTAAGGCAAGAATGATCGCACTGACCACCAATTGCATCTACGTTAGACAAGCCATTCACTAGCTTGCTAGTTTGATCAAAATAAGATGATAGTAATTTTCCAAAAGCCTCTTCAAACAAAAAATGAACAAAGGCTGAAATTTTTTAGCATAGGATCTACTATTTATAGATGAGAATGATGACCCTACTCTCATTTTTCTCTCTAAAAACTCTCTCTCCTAGTCTTTTCTTAGTTTAAACTCCTCTAATATTCGTACAAGATTAGCATGGTCATCCAACAATCCATCAAGTATAATTTGAACAAGTTCTACATCAATGCTTTCATCTATACATGCTAGATCATCATGCAAGGCGTAAAAATGTGAGCATTCTCTCCTTTTTGGCAATTTGGAAATATTTGCCTTCATAGAGTCAATACCCTAGAAGTGAACTTAGATTCATAAACCTTTTTTAATGTGTTCCATGCATCATTTGAAGAAGTGCACTCACGAACTTCTTGAAGAAATTCATTGGTAGCATTCATTTTGATGATGTGAAGAGCTCTCTTGGCCCTTTTGTCATATATCAATTGCTCTTGAAGTACTTGGGGTCTCTAATTCACACCTGAAATAAAATTCATCAGTTCATTCAAGTCTAGTAATGAATCTATCCTTATTTTCCAAGTTGCATAATTTGCCAAGTTGAGCCTAATATCATTGCCTTCCAACATGACTCCATTGCATAGTTGCATTGAACCGTGGTTCGAACCACCTACCGCGGTTCAAGCCATCAAATTGTTTGGAATCGGTTCTAACTGGTTTGAACCATTTTTTCCCTAAACAAAAAAAGAAACAAACAAACAGTTCGGACTGTTTGCCGATTCAAAACCGACTAGCCACTTCGAATTGGGAACTGGGATGAATCAGCCGATTCGAATCCACTTGCAGCACTGCTCCACTACCATGGTAAAAATGATTAATCCTTCCATTTGGACATGTTCTAATGCACTTAGCATTCTCTCTTTTGTCAACAAATGAAGGTAAAGTAGATTCACAAAGATTTAGAACCTCAAAGTACTATCTCTCTATAATTAGTTGACTAGCATGATGTTTTTAAAGAGACTTGATCAACATATGATATACTCTTAAAAGGTTGAACCTAAGACCCAAAAAAGTATTGAAATTACTCTTTCTTAATGTTGAACATTTCTAGCAAGAGCTCCAATCAAAATTTGAAGAACTTAATACATTCAATCTTATTGAATCAATAACAATTTACATGCAAAAAATTGACAATTTTGATCATCCACAAATAAGAGCTATCCCATTCATAAGGGGAGTAATGCTCAAGCCATTATGGAGAGTTTCTCATCCAGAAGGGGAGCTATTCTCATCCACAAGGAGATTATTCAATCACTCAATAAGAATTTTTATCCACAAAGGTAGCTATGCTCATCCACAAGGGAGATTGTCAAATAATATGCGAAGCAACAATGTTAGCTTTAATGTACACAACCTCTCAAACAAATAAAGAGATTCCTTTGGTCAATGACATAAAATACGATTGCTCTCAACTTCTGAACTCCAATTGACTAAAAAATCCTTTTGATACCTAAGATCCACTGGCATCAAAGTGTTAGTAAATATTTGATCAAAACAAATGCACAAAAGCTCCAGAATCTAGATACTAGGAATCGATATCCTGTTGTTCTCCGACTTTGGTCATGAAAGTTGCTTCATCTTCTTCTTCTTGGAATTAAAGTCACCCTCAAATCTCTACCGAAATAGAAAAATTATTATTTTTGGACAAAAATGAGCTGTGATATCATTTAAATTCAAATCCAAAGATGATCCAAGTTGTTAGATCTAAGGCAATAATGAGTGCACCACCAATTGCATCTATGTTAGAGAACACATTCATAAGCTTGCTAGTTCGATAAATAACACTTACCAAATGGAAATAGAATCAAAACTTAGATCTAATGTTAAGCCTCTTTTTATAGTCCATAAAACAACAAGTTCACATTTAATTCATCTTCTATATGCACATCAATCAAGCACACAATACAATTCCTACATCGACAATGTAGAAGAAAGCCAAAATGAGATGATTTTATTTCTCCAAAAACTTGAGAGAGAGAGAGAGAGAGAGAGAGAGAGAGAGAGAGAGAGAGAGAGAGAGAGAGAGAGAGAGAGAGAGAGATTGGGAGGTTCTTTGTAAAAAAAGAATGTGATTGTACTTTTTTTTTAGTATAAACAAAATGTCTTTGTATGAGTCTAGTGTTAAATTCATAGCATTTCAAAAGTGTTTCCAACGCATCCCCGACTAATTTTGAAATTTATACCATGCAGATGTTGTCCTTGTTGTATGCAGCACAACTAGCTTGTGAGTCAATGAAGGAAAACTTGCATGAGAGTTTTCAAAAAACAAATGGACCTTGTGCTTATGCTTCAAATGCAAAAAAATCACACACATTCACCATGGCTCACAGCTTTTGATTGATACTTTTGTTGTTTTTCCTGTGTTTAAAAGGTGATGGCAAGTCTTGATGTATACCATGTTGCCTTCAATGATCAATCAAAATACTAGTCTAAGATTAAGAACTTTCTAGAAATCCTTGGAAGAAAAAGTAAGCTTTGTAGCTTGATTGTCTCAAAACATATGTTGATTACTATAGTTGCTATATTATAGGTTTCTAATTTGTAGTATGTTCATCTCTTGGTATTTTAGAATCAATCATCAAATGCCTTGATATGGATGTAACTGTGTCTTTGATGTTCTTTGCTTTGATTGGATTTGCAAATGGATGTACACCGTATCTCTTGATTTTATCCATTATCTGAATAAAATCTTGCTTTCAAAAAAAAAAAAAGTTAATTATGTTATGATTAAGATTAAGACATCCAAAATTTTGTCTCGAACTATCTATCGCACAATAGGTAACAAGTATATTTTATCACAAAATAAGTGAAAAAATTAAATAGGATACTTGACCAAAATTTTGTTTTTCTCGTGCATAACAAAAAAAGATCTAAATTAGTTCATATGCTAATGTTCGATTACAATAAGGGGAGGTCATCCATAAACATTTCTCATCATCCCATAAGAAAGAAAAGCGGGCAATAAGCAAGTACTAAGATTGCATATAATAAAAAACAAATTGCTCAATTGTTTCTCCCTACATTGGTATTAATATAACGATCCAAGGCTTTTCTAGTCAACTAGTTCTCAACCTAGCATAATATCAAAGTAGCTCTAACAGATGGATCACTATGAGCTAAGGGTGAAAAGCCCATTCACTTTGAAAGACTAAGCATTTGTTTAATCTATAAAGTACTACATTATTTCAAACTCTTATAGTAACTTTGATGCATGTAATTTCTCTTCTAAAAACACTTCACATCTAATACCTGAATTCTATTATCCATATTGAAGTCAAAGATTAGTTTCATGATGACAATGTGAAATACCTAGATGCTAGGACTCTGAGGCAAATCGGGTGTGGGAGTACTTAACAAATATAACAATACAAGTAAATGAAAAACAAAAATCACTTTTGGTTGCTTAGGCCATAGTTTAATAGCTCAAATTATAGATGATAAAAAGAATTACCTACAATAATGAGTATGTGAGTGGGAAAACTACTGAGGTTGAGAAAAGAAAAAAAATGTGCCAAACAAAAAAAAAATGTTTGACCCTTGAGTTCCTCAAGGAGCATGAGAGAACATGTGTGAATAGGTAAACATTCTCACCCATTGTCTTGTCATCTTCAAAGCAACATCACATCTCCTTCCATGGAGTGATAATTACTTTTCTATTAACTGTGAATCTAAGGACACCAAAGCCATGGAGGTCAAGATTGAAATAAAAATAATTATTTTAATGGTAGTAACAGTCCAAACTCAATTGCTCATAATATCAAAATGTAAAGGGTGTGTTTGGTATGTTAGACAAAATTTGAATGCATTAAGTTGGATGGAAATTTATTTTAACCAAAGAGTGAATGATCTACAACCTCTTCAGTGGGCTACAAGGGAAAACAAGCTATCACATTAAAGAAAGTCTATGCTCTAAAGGGTCTTTTTCATATATACTAGTACTTTTATTTAATTTTTAATGCTTTTTGCCAACACAAGATCCAATATAAATATTTTGAACTGGATTCATCATAATATTGTTTGTTAGAAGTAACATTTGAAATAAAACCTTTGCTACAATTCAAATCATAGCAAATAACTTGCAACTATTTCTTTGGTTTTTTTTATTGTTTGTAGATGACCAAGTTGTTTGAATGTGATATGGGAAAATACTAGCTTGATTACTCATGTAAGTATGTGCATAATTGAATTCCAATATAATGTGTAAGAGCTTGTTCCCATGTGTGAAGAGTAGGCTTAGGGTATTTAGGCCTAGATCATAGGTCTTAGGCAAATGATTTGATCAAATTACCTACAATCTAGGATGAAACTCCTAAAATCTAGAAAAATTGGGTGGTGATTTACCAACCTCAGGTTGGCATACCTAACCGTTAGGTAAAGCCATCATGATGGGTTTGTCAAATTAGATATATTATGGCACTATAGTCCCTGGCAAACTTGCTCAACCAACCTCAAGATCCATCAATATACGTTTACGCATTTTGGAGCCATAATCATAAGGTAAATTTGTAGTGTATTCTATTAATGTTTTATAATCTCTCCTGTAGCTTGCAAATGTATGTGTCTAATATTACTAATTGCTTATGTGCTTTGTTTTCAGGTTGGAGTCCAGACTACAGGCTATACTTCACACATGTGAAGGCCCTACTTCTTCAGCTTGTAAATTGATTCATTGCCTCATAATATGATATTTAATCTTTTATGAATTTAGATTTGTATAAGCCTTGGATGTAGATGGTCTATCAGTTGGTCCTTAGGAATCCGAAACTATCACTTTGCTCTTTAGTGCTCCCAAAGCATTATTTTTTAGTACATTTGTTCTCTTCTAGTTGTGTCCATACCCACAATCTTGATAGAAAGGTGTGGATTGGTCTTTATCAATACATTATGCTTTTCAATAATTTTTACCACATCGAAAATAACCTATTGAAGGATTTTTCCATTGTCTTTTTTGTTGAGCCTAACAACATAGATTTTATAATAATCAGATCACTAAATGGATCTGTGGGCATATATTATTATATGAAATTCTACTATGGAGCTGTTTTAAAATCCGCTTTCTGCTATCCTCACATTTACTTGGGCTCTTTGATTTTCTGGAGGTTTTATTATTGCCAATATTTGTGGGCCCACCCCTATCCTAGGTGTTGAATTAGGAGCTCTTTGATGATATCCAAAAAATGCTCTTCTCTATTGAATAACATATTGATGAGATGGACAATGAGCTATATTATGTGATGCAATAGTACATAAATGGCAAGAGCTCCAGAACGCTACTCTGACAATCTTCAATGGAGCGAAGACACGCAGTTTGAATATTGTAGCTTCACAGAAGAGCCAACAACATACCAAGAAGCTATCCAAAGTCCAGAGGGAGAATTTTGGAAGTAGACAATGTCAGAGGAGATCGAGTCGATGAGGCGAAACGAGGCATGGACATTAGAGCCACTGCCAGAAAACAGAAAAATAGTCGACTGCAAGTGGGTGTACAAGAAAAAGATGAAATCATATGGCATCATTGGCTGCTACAAGGCAAGGCTTGTTGCGAAGGGCTACACGCAGAGATATGGTGTTGATTATTTTGACGCATATTCGTCGATGGTCAAGATGACAAGCATACGACTACTCCTTGCACATGCCACACAGCACAATCTGGAAATTCACCAGATTGATGTGAAAACAGTCTTTTTCCATGGAGATCTAGAGAAGAAAATCTTCATGAAGCAACCTGAAGGCGCCCCGACAATCGGCAATATGTTTGTCGGTTGCAGAGATGTATATATGGTCTAAAACATGCATCATGAGCCTGGTATAAAAAGCTTGATGGTCTTTTGAAGTCTCTAGACTTCAATCCTATACAACCGGATTGTAATGTCTACATAAAGAGGGTAGGAAAAGATTTTGTGATACTAACCATTTTCGTGGATGATTCCCTGATGATAGGAAATTCCTTGATGCTAATCAAAGACACAAAGAGTCAGATTTCTGAAAGCTAGAAATCACAGATCTTGGAGAAGCAACGAAATGCCTCGGGCTGGAGATCAGAAGAAATCTAACAAAGGGCGAAATGCACTTGAGTCAGTCAGAATATGTCAGAAAGTTGCTAAGGAGTACCACATGATGAGTCGACTGCAAAGAGAAGGCTACACCAATGATAGCTGGAGCCAAGCTCACGAAGCAGGATTGCCCAAAAATGGAAGAGGAGGAACAGAACATGGCAGGTATACCCTACCAGAACTTAATCGGTAGTTTGATGTACCTGACAATTTGTACCAGACCCGATCTGGCTTTCTCTGTTTACACCTTGAGCCAATTCTCTTCCAATCCTGGCCAGGCACATTGGCAAATGGCAAAATGAATCCTACAGTATTTGAAGGGTACCCAGAATATGGGATTAACCTACAGAGCTGAAAACAAAGAAAAAGGATTCGAGCTGCACCACTACAGTGATGCAAGCTAGGCGAGCGGCAAAGATGACAGCAAGTCCATTATTGGAGGATGTACAATAGCGTGTAGAGCTGTAATCAGCTAGATATGCAAAAAGCAAACCTTGGTGGCTCAATCCTCTTGCGAAGCTGAATATGTCGCAGTCTCAAAGGTGGCAAATGAGGTAGTGTGGCTACAGATGATGCTGGAGGCAATCGGGATACCACAAGAAGGGCCAAGCATGATGATAATGGACTCTCAGAGTGCCATCTATCTGTCCAGGATCCTGTCTTCCATTCCAAGACAAAACACATACCTCTGAAGTACCATCACATTTGAGATTTGATCTCGAAAGGAGAGCTCCAAGTCCAGTATGTAAAATCAGAAGACATGATTGCAGATCTGCTCACGAAACTGCTTGAGAAGCCACTCTTTGCCAAGCAAAGAAAGGCAATTGGATTAAACATACAAAGCTGCAAGGTTCAAGAGGGAGTGTCAAAAATGGTGAACTCCTGCAACTTTGTCGCAGCACGAACACGAAGCGAAGGTCGAACGAGAACAATACGCGACAGTCAACATGCCTTGACTCGAAGCACAAACGATTCGCGAATCATTTGTGAATTGTAAATGTACCTCCAGGACCACAAACTATAAAGGGATGCAAAACGGAGAATTACAAAAGAAACGAAAAGAACAAAAGCAAACGAAGGGGAATCTTTCGTGCTGGCAGCTGGCAGCTCAACGGGCTTAGAGTCGTAGACTTCACACCTAGGTGAAATGAGTGGCAACGATGGAGACTAACTGATTAGTTGATTAGCGTTAACTAGTCTTGTGATTTCTGCGTTTAACCATCTTGTAAACTCCACACAGTGGAGATATAAACGATCCTCTCTGGATCATAAATATATCTGAATAGATAGAATTTTTGTAAGAGACAGAGAGAGACGTAGCGAGTAGAGCAGAAAGAAAATTACCAAAAACATTAGAGCTATGCATGAAAGTCTGCCAACAAGTAGAACACAGCGAAAGAGTAGAGCATCAAGTCGCCAACAAGCAAGACACTGATGATCTCGCTCTAAAAATTAAACTGATAATATTGTCGCTCTATTTTTGTGCATGTCCTTGTCTTGTGTCGTCTGTCTTGATTGCTAGAAAGAAATGTGTTCTGTGATGTGCAAGTTGAAAATCAGTTTTGATCTGATTCATTAGTATAAGCTCTAATTGTGATGATGTAATTGTTGTACAATTTATTTGGTTTACTGTATATGGTTGTGTTCGGGACATGACCCGTTAGGATATATTGATCGGGCACTAATCCCGTAGACGGCTACTTGGGTTAGCCGGGTAGCCACACATAGGAAGAATTAGCCTGTACAGAGTTATTTACAGTACTTGCTATACTTGGGGGCATGTCCCAAGTTTGTCAATCGAATTTGGCCATATTGGGCCTGACCTTAGTTTGTCAGGTGGTAGGCCAATTTTAGGACACCTGCCTTTTCATGTAGTTTGTGAATACTCTATATGTACAGTGTTTCTTTGTAATCTATTAACTTTTGTTGTGCCATCTTTGAGAGCTTGTGAGGAGTGGCTATGGTGATTGTGTGATGTGATCTGCATATGGCACTAGATCCCAACAGAATTTCAACTATGCAGTCAAGTGTCTAGGTTCCTGTAAAAGCTTCCACGCAAAAGAAAATCCAAAGAAACAAAATCATTCACGAATACGAAAAAAAAAAACAGTTTCGCCTTCGTGACACCGAAACCGAACAGAGTTTTCGCTTTCGCGAGATCAGGGATGTAGAGCAGATCGTTTGGTTTGGTCCATGGAAGATCTCACAGGTTCACTTGGAGAGATATTGGCATCACAGTCATGTGAGGGACTTGATGGTTGGCTTTGGAGTTCACATCTCAGTGTATTCTCAGGGAGTGATTTGGAACCATTCACAAGAGCATCTTGGAGCTAGCTGGGGGGAATAAGGTGGGCACTACAGGGTAGACTATGTGATGGTACCTACTCCTCCCTGGAGTGCTATGGCAAGTCAGAGAAAGAAATAGTTAGTTTAAATCCATGGAATCTCCTAGCTTTGTTCAATTTGATTTGAGGTTGAGAGGAGGATAATATATAAGAGGATAATGTATTCTCCAACCTTTTGTATTCCATATGCTTATCGCAAGGCACTTTCTTTAAAATGTTGCACCATGTGTCGTTTATGTTTTAGGACGTCAGATTTGTTATTATACATGAGAGAAATAGTTTAGGATTTAAAGGCTAATGTTCATAAGATTGCAAGAAGAAAAAAACAGTCCATTTAAAAATTTCAAAATATTTTGCATGCACTATCTTGTTCCTGGGATGTCTATATGTGATACTCCAAATACAGTTGTAGCTTGCTGCCACGCTTGTTTGGAAAAACTTTCTCACTTCACTCAGTGTCATGCAATACGAAAATGAGCTGACTATTCTCGACTGCTCTAAAAATTGGTGAGACACATGTGGCAGATCATGGATGGTTTGCCAAGTACATGCGTCTCTGAGTAGTTTCCAATCAAACACTCTATTGTTGAGGAAGTTGGTCTCTCACTCCACCATTGCTTGATGAATTCAGCCAAGAAAGTTATGGTGGACAAGATCCCCAACAAAAGGTATAAAAAGATGTTTTTCATGGGTCTATTTGTTTAGGCATTTGACATTGTTTGGGTTCACTGACGCAAATAATTTCACAGGTGGTCCTTCTTCTCCTAGCCATGTATTATTGCTTAGTCTATTCCATTCCCAAGAGGCCGATCGTTTGGATAAGAAGGCATATATTTGACCAAACGAGATCGGTTTTAGGATCCGTCTATTCCAGCTACTAGAAAACTTCAAAATGAACCTATAGGCACTAATTTCAAGGATGGCTAAGCTATGATCAAGATACGGGTTGGCGAAGTTGGGTCTAATAAATGTGTGTAGCCCCTAGAGAACCCCACACCTTGACTGGTCAGTGGTCTTAGGTTTCTATTCTTGTATGGACCAATAGGACCAATTGCTATCTAATTTTGGTGAATTTTGTTGGAAAATGGCAGGTTCGTCAGAAAGACTACAATTAGGGCTTGTGGTATGGACTAACATGTGGCATTGCTACTACAATTTGGGCTTGCGGTGTGGACCACTTTTCGACATGGCTATAGCAAGGTCTATTTTGACAAAAACAAATGAGATTAGTTTTGAAATTGGTCAATTACAATAGCTAGGCAACCTCGAAATAAACTTGCAGGTATTCGAGCATAATGAATGACCTGTAGCCGAGATACGGGTTGGCCAAGTCTAGTTAAAAATCACAATAGAAGAACTTGGTGCAAGAAGTGTGGAGCCTCAAGAGAGCCCAGCGCCTTGACCAGACGGTGGTCATAGATTTCTATTTTTTTATGGGCCAGTAGGACCAAATTGGTATTTGATTTTGTCCTACTTTTTTCAGATACACCAAGTACATCAGAAAGACTACAATTAGGGTTTATAGTATAAACTAATTTTTGACATGGCTATAGAGGGTCCATTCTGACCAAACGAGATCGATTTAGAATCCATTTGTTCCCACTACTAGGCAACTTTAGAATGAACCTATGGGTACTAATTTTGAGTAGCATAAATGAGCTATGACCGAGTTATGGGTCGATGAAGTCAAGTTCAGAAACAACAATGGACAAATATCGGGTGTTCAATTTCTTCGCAGAATAATGCAACTAACAATTGTCTAGTATTGAAGGAGAGATTGACAACAATTCTTTGTTTTGTTGACCTTCTAGGCTTGTTTCGTCGCTACTTGAATGTTTCTTGCTCATGGGGTTGATCCTCTGCTTCCTGCTGCTCTAGAGTTTGCGGATCTGCAACTTGGCAAGCCTGTGCCATCATGCATCTGGCTCCTTCGACTAGCGTTCTGTTTTTTCTTTCTGCTACACCATTGTATTTTGGTGTGTATGTAGGAGTGAACTGGTGTTCGCTTCCCTGTTCTTCGCAGAATTTTGAGAATTCTTTGCTTTTGTATTCACCTCTGTTGTCAAATCTAAGGATTTGTATCTTTTTTGAGGTGTGTCGAGGAATTAAACACTTTGGATTTTTTCTTTAAGTAGTAGATCGTGGTCATCCGGCTGTAATCATCTATGAACGTCAGAAAGTATCTCAAACCTGAGAGCAAATCCATCTTCATCGGTCCACAGACATCAGAGTGGACGAGCTCAAGAACCTCCTTGGCTCTTCTTCCCTCGTGTGTGAATGGATTCTGATGTTGCTTGCCTTTTTGACAGGCTTTGCAAAACTCGGTTTCGGGTCTTGAAATCTTGAGACCTGTGACTGTCTTTTCTACTCATGTCATACAAGCTTGAGGTGCTTGGGTCTTTACTTATAAACCACATCATTGACTTAGCGGTAGCCTTCGGTTAGGTGTGGCTCCTTTACAGGTTGCGGTTTTTGTCTATTGGAACTTTTATGAGTATTTCTACAGGTACGGCCTGTTGGCTTTTTACATGTATTTTTGCAGGTTTATGTCACTTGGCTTTCTCTCCAAAATATAAACCCTACTATTTTTGGGTCTAGTTTCAATGTACCCAAAGTTCAAATTTGAATCTCTCTCAAACTCAAATACCAACTTTCCCACACCTTCAAAAAGTGTTTATTGAATGTATATTAAACTAATATAACTTCAAAAAGTTTATCTCTAAGTCTAAAATGAGTTTTGGCCTCATATTGACAATTTACCAAAATATGATTAAACTAGACTAAACTAGTTGAAATCTCTCACACTCCCTCTTCAACTAGTTTTGGCATAGTTTTATTCATACTACTTTGATCCAACTTTAGAATGATCATCCTAAGTATAGATCTCCTTTCTAAGGTTCTAAAGTACTATCTCTAATAATTGATATAGAGAATAGTGTCCAAATTGGATGCTTCACTATTTCTTACATCAATTTTACATATCAAGATATAACTAGAACATGAAGAACCAAATAGAATGTAAATGAAATGATTTCTCCATGCTTCAAACTTTGAACTCTCTGGAAAATTACAGCAACCAAACAATAAATGTGAGTGATGACCATTTGCTTGCTTGTGTCCTCCAACTTTGTCCTTTCTTGATATGTCTCCACCATAAAACTCCATGAATGAGCCTCCATCTCCATCTTGCCACAAGATATCATCAACACTTGATGACTTGTCCATGAATGAGTGACATAATGAACCTCCAATAGCTTCACTTCCATCAGCAAAACCAGCGAAGAATTCTAGTACAACTCCAACAATAAGATATTGCAAGACAATGTAGCTAGTTTGTCCATATCTTGACAATTTGCACACATTCACATGAAATAGCTCAAACAAGTAAATTATTCTTGAACAACACTTCCTTTCTGCTCCTTTGATCTTACTTGATTCTTCAATAACCTGAAAAAACATATCCAAAACATATTTGCCAAATGACCCTCCTTTGATGCTCTTGACTAGTTCCAAATTGCCATCTCTCCTTTCATGTTGTTGAAGCCCTTTGAGACCAACCTCTTGATCTTCCTCGACCATCAAAGTCATTGAATAAACTTTGTTTTTTCAGATCCATTACTTGCTTTTCCAGCATGAAAACCATGAGAACCAATATTCACTTGAATAGCATCATCTACACAAGAAGATTCTCCAAAACATGTGAGTAAAGCAAAGTGAGTCGCTTCCACTTGCTTACCTTTATCTTGAACATCAAAGATATCAAAGATATGAAAATCTTCATACCTGAACCTCTAGAAATACACCCTCTCAAACATATGATCTAGATCCAACAAGATTTCATCGGTGCTTGATCTCGAATTTCCACAAAGGTTAGTGAAAACAATGTCACCAATGTCACCATCATAAATCAAAAGATAGATTCCAAGCTTTCCATCCAACATAAAGATTTTTATCATTTTCACAAGATGATAAATGCTTATTTCTTGAAAATGATTTTTAAACATCTTTTTGAAATTGAAATTTATCGATAGTTTTTATTAATAAAATAAACATTTTTTTTTAAATTTTACATTTGTAACATTTTTTAAATCTTAAAATATTAACATTAAAATTACATACAAGCTTTTAAAATTATATCAAAACTTTTATATTGCATTTTTGAAAAAAAAATTAAAATATTTAAAATTTTCAATTCACCTAATTTAACAAGTATTTTTAATGATAACAAATTGCACACAACTAATGTTCGTATTTTATTGTGATTTGAATGTCAAATTTTTAAAATATCTTGCAACACTCAATTCAAATTAAATATTTGCAAAACGTAGCATTTTTAAAATTAGTTATTTTAAAAATAACTAATTAATTTCAAAAAATCAAGATTTAAAATTTGCATGAATTCCAAAAAATTGTAAGGACTTCAAAAAAGATGGGCCGTCCGCCATTTCTCGTTTCAAAAGATTTAGTATTGTGTAGTGTATATAATCTTAATTAGTTTAATTTCACCTATTTAAGTCTGTTTTTATGCCAGTAAATCGACATTATTTTAGCTTCTAAAACAATTTGCGGACAAATTTAAAAACCAATCAAAATAGTAGAAAACCAAAAATGAACAGTCATATCTGCCAATGGTCTAGATTGACTATGAAATTACAACATACATTTTCAAAAAAATGCCCCCCCGGGTGACACAACTGGGAGCGCAAGCCCCCCCCCCCCCCTTATAAAAAACTGGATATCAATCTCAGCTGAATCAAGACCTCCAAAACAGGAAGATAATCAGGCTCCACAACCAACATATGATATATATATATATATATATATTATGTAGATAGTATATATAAAATACTTTAGACTACTTTTTGGTCCTAAAAATGAAAATTTACGTTTTAAATTTTTTTTCAACTATTAAAAACAATCAGAACAATATTATCTTAGTGTTTAAAAAAAATTGAAACACTATCATTAAATCCCCCATATTTGAATACCATATTGCCAAAAAAGAAAAGAGGCGTTCTTCAACAACGTTCCGGCAAATTCTCGGAACCCATTCTGGAACGCTTTCCAAAATTGGCAATGCCGTGCATCTTTGATAAGCATGCGCACGCACACACACACACACACACACACACACACACACACACACACACAAGAGGTGTAAATGCAGTTCAAGGAGCCCATGGTTCTTCTTGGATGATACGAAGTCCTTGGCCTTGGCCGCATAACGAGTTTAGGATCATGGGAGATAATAAAAAGGGTAAGCAAACCTGCCCCCTTCCTTGACTTGGGTGTGTGTGTGTGTGTGTGTGCGCGCGTGCGCGCGTGTAGATAAGAGGTGTGTATGCAATCCATGGAGCACAATAGCCTATGCTTCATGGAAGCTACAAACTCCTTGGCCCCATAACAAATTTAGAATCATGGGAGATACTAAAAGAGTAAGCTAACCTTCCTTGTCCCCCAATGTGTCATGTCTAATAGGGTTAGGGTACAAGTGTAAGTAGACCGTAAGGGACCAAGCTTGCCAGATTGGTAAGATTGCCATAGATCAATCTTTCTAAAAAGCTTCAATGACCTGAAAAAACTATTAGTGGGATAACTTGCAAGCACTCCCCTGGTTGTTATTCTGATGTCCTTAAGTTCTTCGTATTGCTCATTTGATGGAGACATTTAAGGGCAATGTTGCTGAGAAACTTTTGGTGGAGAACTTGAAATTTCTTATATTTACTCTCTTGAAGAAAATTAAAAGAAAAAACTCAAAAGTTTGAAATATGCAGGATGTCTATTCATAAACTCGATTAGCCATTCACCATAGCCTTTGAAAGCAACGATATCCTGCAAGACTTTTAGGAATTGCCAAAGCTAGGGCATTCAGTTGAGCTTTCATAAT
This sequence comes from Diphasiastrum complanatum, assembly GCA_029204225.1. Classification (NCBI taxonomy): domain Eukaryota; kingdom Viridiplantae; phylum Streptophyta; class Lycopodiopsida; order Lycopodiales; family Lycopodiaceae; genus Diphasiastrum; species Diphasiastrum complanatum. The sequence goes on along the minus strand of CM055107.1, from coordinate 11,070,980 downwards.
GAAAATACTTTAAGATAGATAATCCCCCAAGCATCAGTATTTGCAATTTAGTGCTACCTTATTTACATGAAGAATCAAATAACACTTCACTTTCTGTAACTTAAGAAGAAAACAGCATTGAGATTATTCATGTTCCATATATAACTTAGCAAAAGTTGTTATACTATCTAGTTACTAAAAAATGGAGGATGAATTTTCTGATGATTTGTTAAAGCTCACTTCTACTCTCAATCAGACATATTTTTACATATGTACAAAAGGCTAGCCATATATACAAACTATCACAAAGTGACTGCAAATGTAAGTCACAGAAATAAAAAGTAACAAATGCTCTACCCACATGGAATCCACAATAGCCAAACCCTTCGTTACTGCAGAAGCTTGCCTTCTAGAAATAAAAAGCTCCATTTGGAACGTCAAATATATAAGTAAGGGTACGTCCTGCCAAATACAAGTTACTCACTATCGCTAAAATATGGGCATGAACCATCGTCAACGTTTGCCAGAGGGTTGAAATATGGAGAATTTGGATCCGTGCAACCAGGCACAATATCAAGATCACAACGATTACCCTGCACACAACCATTAGAGTAGCATCACTACCAAATGACACCACTACAATCTGATGTAAAAAGAAATTGAGATGCTAATAAACAGACAGACCTCTAATGACAAATGGCACAATGGATATGGAACCTCACTACACAGGTTTTTCAGAGGAACTATCAGAGATCCCAAATCTCATGATACTTCCAGCCAAGATTGATTGAAGTCAAGCATTAACTTACTCCTTCATGAATCAGACCAGCCGGAAATTCACATCGATCTTTTACAAAAACTGCATCTGGATAAATTGCATTCTCACAGGCTCCATCTTGAGATAATTCCTTTGTCAATCCCTGCAACATAAAACAGCTTTGACATAAAACAACATAAAACTTCTTTTGACAGAGACCTATTTAGAGCAATCACTCTATTGTAAGAAGGATTGGTCTCCACCCAAGAGGGATCCAAAACAGAGAATGAAGTTCAAGAATATGACCAGACATGGGACAACAAATTAACCTCTGGAGGCTGCAGGAAAGTGGGGAGGGTGCTATGTTTATGTAGTGCCCTTTGTAAAAATAAATGTCTTTCTAGAAACAAAGTCAATTTTGAACCTCTCTCCTTGAAACAGTCTACAAACTCGGGACTGTTTTTGTGTTTAAAGCTAACTTTCACAAAACTTTCCCATAAGTAAAACACAAACAAGAAAATGTTATTGCTAGTACTTTTTTCTATATCAGAATGCAAGCAGCGTGTGTAGATCATTGACAGGGAGTATTGCCATGCATATTGAACATTAGAATATCAATCGACGGACTGAATGGTTGCCAGCAAGAAATGTACACAAAATTTACAATGCATATAGTGTGAAGAAGCAAGCTATCTTCTCTAAAAGCTTCTTATCACCAAAAAGACAGTGACGCGGGTCGTGGCCCCTATGGCCACATTCTCCACTACCTCTCACCATCTGATGACATCAACTAGCTTTTCTATCTATCCCATTAACTAGCTAATTGTATGGCTATCTTTGGCCGACATTAACTAACTAACTGTCTAGTTCAAATTGTTTCTGTTCAATCCCTTATCCAGATGCATTTTTCTGATGCATTGCAGCAATGCCATGTACTCTGTGGTTGACAAAGCCGTGTGTATTTGTTTGCTGATTGGCCAACTGATGACACCTGCTGCCATTATGAATAAGTAGCCTGATGTGGACATTAGGGCCCTTTTGGACTAAAAAAGGCCTCCTTTTTGGTAACCTTGACTACAGTTAATCACTTTCTACATCCAATCTGAAAGAGATGACAATGGTCCATATGCATGGCAAATTATATTTTAATCACAACTGTTGCAAATATGCTCTCTTTCAATCTACTATGATTAATAGATGTAAATTAGTAAATCTTAATCTTTATGTTTTCATTGGAAAGGTTCATGACCTTCAAAATTATCATTCTTTTAGAACAAATATAAAATTTCAAAAAGCAACACGCCTCCCAAATTTCTTTCTTGGGCAAAATTGAGACAAAGGGTATTCTCTGAAGTTTGCTTGTCAATACCCTTCCGTTATTCCATTTTTTGGAAATGAAATTTTGAAATATAAAAACTTTCAAAGAACAAGAACAAAAATCTAAAAATTGGAAATTTTTTTGCACCTAAACTTTTCATCTTGGGCGTCTTACAAAGACGAGGATTGAAAAAAGACTTGGAAATTTTAGAATTGTGCATCTTGAAACCCCCCCCCCTTCCACACACACACACACACACACACCTCTCTTCCTTTCCCTTTTGAACTCCCTCCTCTTCCCCCTTGCAAACTAAAAACTTAAAAATGAAATTTCCCCCACCTTCATCATGCAAAGTTTTGGAACGACCCCAAAATGAAAATTCGGGTGCAAAAACGTTCAAGTGTTGCAATTTCTGTCCTAGTGTTTCAAAGTTTTTATATTTCAGAATCACATCTTCCAAGTCCAAAGACACCCTAATACTTCCTCTTGTCAACATCCCCTAATCCCAACTATCCTGTAATGTCAATTTTTGATGCAGAATAGATTAACCCATGATGCACAGTTCCCTTCAGATATTTCAAGGCCCCCTTGCTGTGAAAATCAAAAGATGGATTCGCTTGCAAACAATTACCTAGGATTCATCAAGATCAAAACAACAAAAACACCTAAAGCTTGAACCATGAAAATCACCTCAATACAAAAGATGAACTTATTTACATATTGAGAAGTCCTTCGCATGTTTCCGACCCATAATAAATATAGGTTTACATTACATTAGGCCCGACACCTGATGGATATTTCAGCCAAAGTATCTGATTTAGAGGAGAAACTAGCCAATCTGCGAATGTACTTGGAAACCAAAATACTTTCTTATGAATTTTCTTAGCTGATTTGTCCTTAGGGACAAGGATGCTCGAGGGGTTGACTCCTACACCCCAGATTTTTTTTCATATGATTATTGGACATGTGGCATTTAGTAGAGTTTTATTTCTTTTTCTTTTGATGTGATGTTGCATCCACTATTTGTTTCATGTTATCGAATGTATGTCTTAATTATGAAATGATTTATCATGTAAAAATGCAATGTACATGTAATTGACCAACTCACAACCATTGCGTATGTAAGTGATCAAATAGATTGATAGGTGAATATACAGACTGGATAGAATGAATAAATGCATGCTTGCTACTTTTAGTTGGTGGAATGGCTGAGTACTCAAATGAACTTATTTGCTCGGGGTAGATTATTGTATTTTTTACTCAAAGGGACAATTGAATGACCACAAACAGTGATTATGCACTGGTGACCTAAAAGCTAGTTTGAGTGTTGGAGTAAGTACTAAAAGTGTATAGTTGACACCTTTCAAGTTTAAAGCAACCAATAATATTGATCACATTGAAGCATGCTAGAGCTCGATAGGAGTCTTAAGAGCTCCACAATGGTATCTTTGCATGTCAAAGATGACGCTTGCATGTGGTTACATCACAAATACGATTGTGAAGCAATATTTAGGTAGTTTTAGAATTGCAAGGGAAATGTATGTTGTTTGGCAAACTAGGGCATTGTTCCCAGCAAAAGTTAGGTGTGAGGACGTGTTAGTCTATTCCTGCCAACGTGCACACGGGCCTCTGTATAGCACATGGGGCATCATGACACATGGCCACAGCCACTCCTACCACAGCTCCATCAACTAGCGAGCACCTCCACCACCCTATATGCCCTCTTCGTCACATAGACCACCAGCCACTTTTGCACCTCCACCTCATGTGCCCTCCTCCTCACATAGACCTCCATCATGGGCTGGGCCCTCTTCATCGCATAGACCCTCCATCATGGGCTGGGCCCTCTTCATCACATAGACCACTAACCAAATCTACAAAGACTTCTGCAGCGCACATCCTGAGGGCGCACTAGGTGGCCTCTTCCCCAGTTCCTTCCTTCCCATCTGATCCATAGAAGCATCACCCTCCATTGCACCTCAAACTCACACCATACCATCTCGCCCACGGATTAATCTTAAACAGCAAATTTTCCTAAAGAGTGTCAAGTAGACGGCTCCAGAAAATGCATCAAATGCAGTGTCTCAGATGTTTTTTGGCCTTAACCTACCATTCTTTATCACCGACACTCAAGTTTTCAGGGATGTTGTGGGAGCTGTAGCTGCCACATATCCTTCTTTCACACCACCCACTGTAGAGCCGCTTCACACCACCTGCCTTAGAGAGTGAGTGAACACCCTCATGGACCAGCTTGAGATCCTCAGAGGGGCCAAGCAGACGTACAATTGGCTCTATCATGTCTGATGGTTGGACAGATACCTGCAATGTTTGGACAGAAACCTGCAGTCAACGAGTGATTAACATCCTGGTTTCTTGTTGCATGGGGAAAATGATGTTCTTACGAGCAATGGATGCATCACAAGAAGGGGCAGCGATTATAGCAGGGTACATTTATGGCATTATTTGTGAGGCAATAATTGAGGTTGGCCCTACCAATGTGATTCAAGTGTTTACTGATAATGCCTCCAATTGCAAATGCATGGGGGCTTTGGTGACGGCAGAGTTTCCCATGATCGTGTGGACCCCTTGCACTGTGCATTGCATCAATCTACCGATGCATGATATTGGAGACTTAGACAGATCACTTATGTAGCCTCCTTTTTAGTCAGATTTGTGACTAAAAAGAGGAGGGTTCTTGGCATGTTCCGAACATACTGCATCTTGGAGCTGCACAAGCCAGCATCTACTCGATTCGCATATCACCTCCTCATTCTTGATCAATGATCACCTTGTGCACATTAGAGAGGAGTTGCACAAGAATGACAACTAGCATGGAGTTCTTGGATGCCGGTTTCAGCTAATGACGAGGATGTCCGATTTTCATCTATCATTTTTGGGAATGACTTCTGGCAAGAGGCAGAGGACCTAGCATGTGTGCTGCTCCCCATTTACCACATGCTGGATCAGTTTGACAGAGAGGGTTGTACGATGGGACTGCTATACGAGTTCATGGACCTGATTGGCCAGAAACTTCATCAGCCCGTTCTATCAGAGTCCACTGTCCAGGTACAATCTTATTCAATCTACTTGTAAATTTGTCATTTCAATGTTTTCTGGGAATGCAATTTATTAACGAACGTATATCTATGTTGTGTATCAGGATGCAGGCATCTTTGCTTAGTGACTGACTCTGGAGCGAGACACCATGCTCACCCCTTGTCATGGTGGCATATGTTTGGTGGGCCCACACCTGAGTCACCACCAGAGTCCTCTTCCAGGACTGCTCAACATCAATCTGCAAGTGAAACTCGAGCACCTGGGTGGTTGGTGGTTGGTGGTTGGTGCACTATTGGATGACTTGCAGGAGAATTTAGCTGCAGAGCTCGGTCGGGGTTGAGGTGGGAGAGCATGATCAGGGAGATCTTGGATCAGAAATTTTGGAGCCAGATAACCACGCAGATGATTTTAAAGATTATATTGATATATTGGACCAGGATGATGCATGCAGCCATGCAGCCATGCATGTATGAGCATGGCATGCATATGTAGCTATTGGACATGCATGTGATGTTGATAGCTTGTTACAGGTTCCATGTATTTGTGGTTGGGTGGAGAGTTGTCATCATAATTAATTTTGTAGAGACATTCTATGATTTTCCAGTGTATTCAAGAGATGCAAATACACATGAGCCATGTCATCCAGCATGATGATTTATGCTAGACATTATGTCACTTGCTTACCCTCGTCTCTTATTGGGACGGATACGATGACGCCCACCCCAATGCATTACAGCCACGTGTCCTCACCCTGCCCCCACCATCTGCCCCCTGCCAGCCACCTGCACACCTTCCTGCAAAGCTCAGCTTTGTCCCATAAGTTTCCTATGGACTGAGCAGCTTCTGTATATATTACAAAAATTGTTTAATACTCCCATGTGTGCACGCCCAGGGGCACGCCAGCCAGGCACGGTGCTCGGGGAAAATTCGTGCTCCAGCTGCCCGGTGCCACCTGGCCCTGCCTGGCGCCAGTCTACCTGCCCGGCGTCACCTTGCGCTTGCGCCCGCCTCCCTGCCTGCCTGTGTGGCGCCAGCCTGTGCCCTGCCCGGCGCCACACACGCTGCCCGGCGCCAGGGTAAGGTGCTCGGAATCGCAAACCGCGAGAGCGGTCTCACAAAGAGAATTTTGAGGGCCCGGGCACCCTATCCAGGTGTCGCATAGGCACGGGAGCGGGCGTTACTCCCCCTCCCGGGCCAATAAGTGCCAATAAGTGCCAATAAGCGACATCGCTTGGTTACTTTCAAGGGAGAAAATAAGCGACATCGCTTGGTTACTTTCAAGGGAGAAAACAACTGACAGAGCTGACTATGATAACAAGAAAAAGAAAACAGGGTTTTTCAAACATGCAATTGATGAATAAGTAGACTCTCATTTTCAGTAAAATATGATCGTTATTAGCACTTTCAGTTTCTAACGAAGGCAAAACTGGCGAATAAAATCCCTATAATCGGCCGTCTGTATTTCGTTGGACACCGTATAATATATGGTATTTCTCTATTTATACGACCATACTCCGTTCCGCATGAAGAGATGAATCGAATTGAGGAGGAGATCGACACGGAGAATATTGGAGGCATTTCTGCTATGGCTCAGCGGCAGCAGGAGTGTTGAGGATCGTCTCGATGAATCTGATAGAAGGTGTGTGTGATAAGATCATGTTTATCTATGGGAAATTGGAGTGAGGAGATTGCTCTCTGGTGCCAGTGCATGTCGCCTTCAGATCAGTAATTTGGTGGTGATGTTTCTTTGTGGGAAGAAACACGCGAGCTGTTGAGGGAGATCAGTCGTGCTTACTATTGAGATCACAGAACTGTGCATGAAGAATTTACCTGCAATAGAAGGGAGGCTACTCCGGCCATTTGTTGAGAGAAGTGGTATGGAATGAGGAATTTCTACAGCCGTTGTGGGCCTTTGAAGAAATTACACTGAGTATGATCGATTTGAGTTGGCGGAGGTTGACAATGCATGGTGCTGAGGCGATTCATAACAACTTGTACAAGCTGTGATGAGTAGTCAAAAACTATTTCACAATTGATAATGTTCGACCAGATTGCAGATCGAGCTTATCCGTTTCTTTACATTATTGAACAGGAGCAGAGCTTTTCGATGCGATCGTGTAATGATCTATGAATCTATCGCTTCTGTCTTTTTACAAACAAACAGCGATGGCGATGGCGATGGCGTCTTCTTCAAACCGCAAGACACACAATTCAGATATATTTATATGGTATTGAGATTTACAATTCAGATGTATTTATACGGTATAAAAAAAGTGCTAATAACGTCAGATAACGGGGCCCCCAGGGCCCGTTATCTAATACATTGTATCCATTATCTTCCATGACAAGCTTTAAGATATTGGTCGTTAAGGCCAGCAGAAGAAAGTTCCCTTTACAATTCATTTAGTAGGACACCTCTGCATATTTATTTCCTTCTTATAAGTCATTTCTAGAGATATTTTATGCAACTTAGCAAGTTTGAAGGACTACCTCAGTAAAGAAAGTGGCCGGCATATTTTTGAACTTGGAATAAACCTTAAATTCGATTTTGTATGGTCCGTTCCACTCTTTCCCATCAGTGAATGAGAACTCCAATGTAAGGGCTGCAAACCAGTGCATACCACTCAGATTCAATTAGCAACAATGAAGAGTAAAACTAGCAATTAGTTACACAAATACTGTGCTCTGATCAATGAACCTAACATGTAGAGTTGCTCTTAAATAGATCAACAGCACAAATACACCTTGACAAAATAATACTGCAACTTTAACAAAAAACTGATAAAAATGAAAGTCAGTTGTCATTAGGAAGCTCAAGAAACTTACCATGCAAAGGAACGTTAATCTTAATGGTATAAAATGGAGAACATTTTATACCACGATCTTTTCTGGTCATGACTCTTGGTTCACCACCACACATGATGGGCTGATTGAATCCTCCTGGAATTCCAAAAATTAAAGCAGAATAATAAAAAAAATTACTTAATATGAAAAGGTCAACAAAGATCGTACCTAGAATTTAAACTATCAGCTTCATAATTGGACGGGTGTGAAAACGATAGTCACAATCATGTGAAAAAGCCCTTTCAAGCATGTACTATGTCACCATGCTGAGAACCAAATCACAAATTTTCTTGAAGATGGCAAAAGTAAGGGATTTGGTGTGGCTGACTTTTTGGCCAACCGCTTTATGTAGTAATGGAGTTGTAACCTATGCAAATTTGTCAGCCGAACGTCCCAGGTCAGAAAACTAATCTCATGTGAATGGGTGATTATACAAATTTTTCATCTGCCAAAATGGTACCAAAATGTGAAAAGTAAAAGCTGAAGTATTGGCTTTAAGTGCTTCTGAGGACTGGATATGCAATTTTGTTTTGATTCATCAAGAGAAGACTGCAGCACCACCAGCGCATGTCAGTAAGCAGCCCCCACCTGATACTAGCAAACTTAGACAACGTGGAGTTTTAGGTAGTTCTAACATACAATATGTTATGTCAAGGTTTATTAGAAGCACTGACGCTCACACAAGCTATTGCAATTGTCACCCAAAGAACCCAAAACTTTCAGAGGTTGCTGCAAAAAAAAAGAATATGACTGCCCTGAGTTCTAAGGCCCATCTTTCTATCGGGTTTCTGGGAGGAATTTTTTATACAGTTTAAGAAATGCCAAAGTTGCTATTAGAGAAAAGAATAATACTCTCATAGAAGGGTTCGACAAAAAAGAAAGTGCAACATTATGAAGTGCAGGACTGCTTCTGAGGGAGATGCTACACATGAGAGTGTGGAGCTGGATGGCGGGATATATATACAATATACATATATATATGTTAGGAAATGCAGGCTGGTGCTCAGAGCATCATCACCTCGAACATTCAAAAGCTACTTGAATGACATAGTCACTGACTCAATTATTATCAATCACGATTGAAAAAATAATACAACAGTGATCAAAAAACATAATAATGAACTTATTTAACTGCAGCATAAAAATTGGGTGGCTGAAAATAGTGGCAGTGACTAGATTTTTATAATAATGAGCTTAGGTCATTGTGCCATAGAAATTGAGCATCAAACTTTGGCTGAAAATAGGGGCATCTTCAATGAAAGTAGTTTTCCCACAAGCATAGTGTACTGAAGCTCTTATAATAAAGTATTGTGTTATCTACATATTCTCATGCAAACAGATATGCAAGACATCTCACTCCCTGAAACCTGCAACCTTGACCACAGTTACTGTAAACCAAGAGATCTTAGAAGGTGTGATTATGAAGCTGAAGGCATGTAGTGGCTCAAGGAGTGGAACTATTATAAGCTTTGCAGGAATTTCTTGTATTTGATGGACTTCGCCGATAGTGGTTCTTTTGAGAGGCAGGAAGCTTGCACAATGTATCATACAATTCTAACATCCACTTATAATGAAAAACACAATTTCCACAACTTCAGCATCGTAACAAACTCTGAAACAGGGACACCTTGGACCGAGGCTTTTTTTAGGAGATGGTCCACTCCATATCTCAGATTGGAAAGAAAGATGAAAATAACTACATGCCTGTAATTATATCTAATAAACTCTGCAAGAAATGGCTGTCATGCAAGTAGGGAATATAACGAGTCCATCCCAACAAGTCCAAGTTCTCATAAGGAGATTCAGGGAAGTATCCTAACTCTTAGCTATATGACGATTGGTAATTTCCAAAAGTAAGAATCATTCCACAAAAACTACAGTTTAAAGTTTTAAACTTCATCTGAACTCTACACAGCTCTTCAAATATTTTCACCACAGAACAAACAAGGAGGTCACTCTTACCATTGAAAGCAATGCCGTATGCCTCATTTGGGATCAACTTGCTCGAAGAAGGATTGAAATAAATTGTAATGAGTTCACCCTGTTCAACCAGATTTGGAATTGGGAATCAAGAAAGTTAGTCAAAATAAGTACAAACCTGCTACTTTTATCTTCCATTGTTTGCTCTGTCCTGTCCGTATAAATTCTTGAAATTTGAGGCATTTCTAAATGAAAAATAGGCAGACACAGAAGAACTTAAAAGGCCGCTGCACTGACAAACTCTCTGATTGATCATTGTTCTGAAGGTTGAGGGTGGTTACTTAATCCATAAATTGAGCCTTAAAAAAAAATGGCATGAGATTCATTATGATGTTCCAAGTAAATAGTAAAATGGTCATATCATCATTTAAATATTGTAAGTAACTGATAAACCTATTTACTTTGTCATTCTCACACATTAATAGATGCTAATCTCACATGTATCAAAGGCTAATTGCAGAAAGGCTACCTGAGATATGGAAGTTAATAGAATAGATCTCAACTAAGTGGCAGACGTCCATCAATAGACTAGAGGTGCCTCCTGGCATCTGCATGGGAGTAAGTATTATTGACCAGTACCATATCCTTGTGTGGCTAGGATTTAGGAACTAGAAATTTCTAGCACTAAATACTTGTTGTGGTAGCCACAGTCATTTAGAGTATTCTATTCCCTACTGACAAAGTATTGTTTCCTCTTCACATGAGCCTCACATTTCATTTATTTGCAGATATGAATCAGCCCCAAATGATTCTTTCGCGAATCGGGTTCGTTTGCCAATGAATTGTGGTTTGTGGAAACTTGACCATAAACTCATTTTGTGAAAAATATGCAAAATTTAGCTTGATTGTTTCTCACTTTCATGTACATATGTCCACCACCACATTGTACTTTACATGTTTTCTACGCATAAATATGTACATCAAATTTCCATCACCCTCATGGTCCTACTCAAATGATGGGGTTACTATCCGTCTTTGACAATGTCAAAGGTCTATATACTGAGAACATCTCCAACTATACGCAACAGCTCTTATGATATGATATTCTGCAACCATGATGCACATATTAATGCCTGTATTTGCTTGCAAATCCCAATCCTTATGATTGGTATTGTCTGTATTTTTTGCAACAGCATAACTATCAAACTCGTTGGCTAACACTCGTCTTTGGCATTTTGGTTAAAGCTTCCATTCTATCTTATAATTCACACCTTGGGTATATAATTTTTGCTGCTCCTTTCTACATCATACAGTAACAACTTCACCATATGCATTTTTTGTAGTCTTCTATTTTATGTCATTTACATTGTCGTTGCATATGAGTATGAATCTAGAACACGAGAAGGTTTTGTTAGTTGGGAAATGTTAGGGACATGATTACAGTATATCTATGTGGACCTCTGCTGTACTCAGAGACGTTAATTTAGTATTGGTCCCTTGATTATTTTAAGGAACCAACATACAGTTAATTATATTATGGGACTCATTGAATTGACATCGTCTAGTAGCTCAAAAGTTCATCTAGAGTAGCCCTAACCATAATGGTAACTTCTTGGATGGCTCTCCTAAGGGCTTCCAGATCAATATAAATAGGGTAACACAAGAGATGTATAATTCATTGATTCCATTGCTCTTGAATACTTTTTAGGAGGAGGCTGTATAGCACTTCTTTGTAGGGGATTTGTGACTACTTACATTGACAACTATTGATGCTCATACATGTTCTTAGTTGGAGAGCATTATGTGAAGCATTTATTACTGTCTTCTTTTCTTCATGGGTATATGTCACATATGGTATTTGGTGTCACAAATACATAATGTCTCGAAGTTATGGGTATTGTCATACATTGCAATTCATCCAGTGTCAATATCCCTTCCATAGATGAATGATGATCTTGAAATTAGAAAAAAAATTTATTGCCTAATGTGTACAACCAACTTTACAATCTATACATGTTTACTCCATTCTTGCTGGTTATTTCTGTTGACAGTTTAGCTGAAAAACAATAGAAACCTGAGATAAATTTTGAGACTCCATGCAGCCGCATCTGTCAAGTCCCCCTCCCTCTCCCAAAAATAAGACAATAGTGTAAGTTGTGTCAACGAGAAAATGGCTGATTTAACTGAAATCTAGCAAGTCATGATGACTTACAGCACAGGGAGGCCGACCTGTTGCAGTTTCCCAATAAACAGATGAGTACCCCATTTCAAAATCAGCCCAAGTTGGAAGAGTGTATCTGCAAGACAGATTCTAGTCAATGGCATCTCATATAAGGGTCAATGTAACAATATACAACAATATAACATCTTTAGTCATCATCTGCAATTGCTAGATTTTGAACCTTGTGCTAACTCCCACCTTGGTACTACAGCGCAAGCACAACTCCATAGTGCAAGGCTACTGGCTCGATACTATGCTTGTTTCCACCAAGTAATGAAAAAACAGCCCACAAGAATAACCTTGAATTGGATGAGAAATAACCACCTTCATCCTTTTCCCAATAAACTTTTGAAGCCATAAGAAGGAAAAGTATAAGGAAATTTTATTATACATTGATGACCTTTAGCTTGAGATCCTTATTTATGCTTCAAATGCTCTCCTATACATCCTCTGCAATCTGACTGAAGAGTTGTCAATTTTTCCTTTTGGCCCCTTAATATGGTAAGTTCATTCATGCTTAGAACATGGATTCGTGTAATTGGTCATGTCTCCACTTAGCACATATTGTTACAAATGAAAAATATTGAGGAATTCAAACAACAGCATAAGTGCACTCTCCTCAAGGGTTGACCGTTGACTATCATGAACTACACTCATTCATGATCTCCACTTGAGGAGACTAAAGTGTATAACATCAGGTAAGGATTTAGGCTCCTCTTATGTAGCAATTTCCTTCAAAATCTACACCTCTTATGAAAATTTCAAAGGTCAATCCTTTTCCAATGAAATCACCTCATCCTTACTCAGGACTGCAGGTATTCTAGATTCTTTTCGTATTTTGGCCCTAAGCTTTGAACCTCGAGCAATTTAGAAAGGTGTATTATTTTCCAAATAGAGACAATATGAGATCGATAAAAGCTATGTGGATGAGTTTACACAATCTATGTAACTTTGTTTGATCTGATTTCTGCTGAAAAACAGAATTCAGGAGTGTAGAGGTCCTCACGTCAGTTTTTTGTGATAAATTTTGATGGTGAAAAATACCTTGGTGACTCAGCAGTATGATGTGTCGAGGATTTTACTGGCTACTAGTATAGTTAGCTAATTTGCAAGCAATCTATCATTAATTAGATAAGCATAAAAGAGAGATCACACCACAATCCAAGAGAACACTTTTTAATTGTATTAACAAAAGAGACTTATGGGAACATATACACAGTCTATTTTTTGTGGGGTACCACTGCATGGCAGTTCGGTCCCCGTTACGGGACGTGTGTCCCAATTTACACTACGTGTGCCGTTATGCTGGCACTCATGCACACTATTACATAAGCAATAAAAAACTCGAAAACACTGCTAAAAGCGGAAAGTCATAAAACTGTAAGATAAACTCGGGCTTACTTATTCTAACACTCTCCCTTAAGCCCTAGTTTATCTTTTCTTACAAAGAGCTTTTCTCTAAAAAACTCAAACTTATTACTTAAAGCTTTAGTGAGTATATCAGCTAATTGATTCTCTGTCTTACAATGCACTACATCTATTTCATTAGATAACAACTTCTCTCTAATGAAATGATATTTAATTTCTATATGCTTCGTGTGTGCATGAAATATAGGATTTTTAGCTAGTTGTATAGCACTTTGGCTATCACATCTGATCACAGTAGGCTTGTTCTGCGGAATTCCAATGTCTTCTAACATTCTTCTTAGCCAAACTGCTTTCTGCATAGCTGAACATAATGCTTTGTATTCTGCTTCTGTAGTAGAAAGAGCAACTGTGTCTTGTTTCTTACTTGACCAAGAGAATACACCATGACCAACATGAATTACATACCCTGTGATAGATATCCTGTCATCAATACAGCCTGCCCAATCTGAATCAACAAAGCCCTGTAAAACTGGTAAAGTATGTTGCCTCTCATACAACAATCCACGGGTTAACGTGCCTTTCACATAACGAAGAATTCTCTTCGCTGTTTTCCAGTGAATCTCTC
>CM055107.1:10954963-11046891 GCA_029204225.1 Diphasiastrum complanatum | reverse complement strand
GGTGTGTTCTTGAAAACCCAACAAATCTTCATGAGAATCGTTAGTTGTCATATCATGTGCTTACTCTCAAATTTGCAGGTTTGTTTAATTGTTTCATGAGAATCGTTGAAGTTGTCATATCACATAATTTGCAGGTTTGTTTTCTCGAAAAAAGCAGAAGTACTAGTTACTAGGCACGAAAAAAGCAGGAGTGCTAGGTTAGTAGGCTGGACTCCCCCCTCTGAAATCTGCCCAATTTCAAATATAAATGTAGTGAGACTGCTGGAGTTTGACCCAGAGATAAGATGAGAATTGCAAAATTTTCAACCTTATTGGCAAGCTAGGGATCAAGGTTTAGTAGAATGGAACTTGTTTCAATGCTATTGCCTATTTTCTTTGCGTGATCACCTAATAATCTTTTGGTATGACAAGGTTCAACTCAAAGGTACTTATGTTGATAACAACGTTAGCTGAGTCTATCAAAGTTTTATGTTTGGCTATTGCAATGGGTCCTATTAATAAAGGAATCGGATAAACACATATGATGAACATTTTTTGTTGATAGGTTGATATTACTATTTCAATTATTCCAAAAGCACACAGGCTTTTTAAATTTAGTATTAGTAATAAATCTATATCTCCCAGTTGCAGTTGTAGGCTTTGTTAGGCTCTTGAGGTTTATAATTTGATTTTTCGTGTTATAATTAGACCTGCTTTGTCTCTTAAGTCTCATTGTACTGGTAAGTGGAGTAGAACTCCTCATCTCAAAAAGAGGGAAAGGAGACCCTCATGATCCATGCCAGTTGTTATCAGCCTGGAGGGACAGGACCTATAATCGTGTAAATTGTGTGAGGTTGGCTTGATAGTGTTTCTAGATCAAACGTCCAATGCATAGATACTCATAGAAACGTGGGTGCTGATATCATCGAAGGAAGGCAAAGTTGGAATTTTGTCTCCTCCCCGTCTCCTAACAGACGTTAAAATTTTATCAGCGACACATATTTTTTATCATGGTTCGTACTTCAACCTCAATCTCAACAGATCAGCTTATCTTTTCTGAAAGCGTTGGATCAAACCAGCAATGCGTACGGTAAATTTCGATGCAACAAATATGCCTAAAAAAATGCACCTTTGATAGTCTGGTCTCTGAACAGTGCATCTAAATATAGTTATTCTACTCTGCGTCTCATGCTATTACATTGTCTGGGCATTGAAGATACGATTATAGTTCTTTTACGCTACGTCCGATGCTGTTACGTTTTGCAGATTCCAGACTGGATTCGAGTGAGACGTCAGCCAAAAACTCTGTCAAGGAACATCGAAAGTGCTTCTGGTAGGTCATCTTATATGACGCCTTTTTGTAGTTATAAGCTGTCAGTTATGAAAACAGCTATTCATAACTTGTATTCTACCTGTATACAAGCAGGTGAAGCTCAGGCCTTGGATATTCTAGGTAAGCCACCCTGTCACAGAAACGAGGACAATGCCATCACATCTCAGACGCTGCGTGTCTCCACAATCCAGAGAAGATTTCCGCATATTCAGCCAAACTACTCAAAGGAAGATCTGTTTCCTAGTCATGAAATTCAGACCAGATACGGAGATCACATCGAAAGCTTTCCATGCAACGGCATCTCCTCAATTAAATCTTTCGAGGGTCGTTCTCAAAAAGTTCCCGATAAACAAACCTCGGACATGCACATGGAAGAACATCCGAAGCGGATTCAGCAACCGAAAGTGCCGAGGATGTTGAAGCCTATGATGAAAATGAAAAAAAAGCAGTAGATTTATTTCTTGACAATAACGCATCGTCAGCTGAGTTGCGTAAGAGAGCCGTATCCCGAAAGGTGTCATGTCCTATGCAATGCTCCTCTGGTACCGCTTGGCCTCTCGGATACCATCTGCAACCGAGTTTACCGCGAAGCTATGCGGATCCAGAGCGAGGCGCGGGCCCTTTAGCTGGAATTAATTCTCGGCTCAAGAAGAACGTCACTTGTTTCGTTAAGACTCTCTTCAGGTGGCGATCATCTCCAGTCTCAGAGGACGAAGAATTAAGTGCTAGTAGATTTACAAGGTTCCAAAAGGTAAGGTATCTCAGATTCATTCCAACTTACGTTGAATGAAAACAGTGACAATCTCTCTCTCTCTCTCTCTCTCACACACACACACACGCACACACACACATGTCACTGTCCAATTTTCCCATTCTAGAATCGTGGGTGCAGCTATTTTCCAGTTTTCAACAGAAGTATATGGCATCCCGAAAATCGCAGTCAGAGGCCAGCAATAAAGCATTGCAACCAGGAGGTGGTACAAGATTCTTGAAGGCGCGTGACACTGCAGCTGATGACAGCAGCGTGAATAACCCTAGGAATACCTCGCCGCGGCTGCAGCACAATCGTGACCACCAGATCAATCAGTTAAGCGATGTTAAAACATTCACAATTCCACGAACCAAGTGCGAATATTGGATCAATACGGACTCAGACTGTAAGTTTACTTGTTACATAACTATCTAGCTTCAAACATGAGTTTGCTTCTACTGGTGTTTAGCTCGGTTTGCTCTCCACTAAAAGTTATGATTCTGTATAGTTGTCACGAAAGAGTTAGCTTCATTGAAAGAGCAACCAAAGCCTTTTATTGGGTTCATGTTACCACGCCATGAAATATCATTCTCTATTGCCACGATATGGGTCCATCTAAGTTACAACTTATTGCATTCATCAGCAGGGATCATCACATATTCAGATCATCTTGTTTCCTTAATATTTCAGGTTTTATAAGCTAGGAGGAGACTGACCATGCCTCTGCGATTTTCTTGTGACTTTGAGATACCCTTCCTGTAGCGTCTACTTTAGAAGAGCTAGATATCTCAGTTCTATTCTTACGATTCGATTTTGCACAAGCAACCCTATGGTAGACAAAGCTGAATCTTATATAAGAAACGCCTTTGTGTATAAAGGAAAATTTATGTTTGGTACAAATATTCACAATCTAAATATTAACTTTATGGTCCTTAAGCTCATTAAGATGCTTCATGTAGCTACAGAACATATCAACTTTATCCCCTGGGCCATTGATCTCTTGCATCAGCCAAGTTGAAGTGGTTGCTACATATTGGATCATACTGCACAACACTTGCAAGGAGAGGGCTAAAACTTAATATGGCCGCTATGATTCTCCTAGCATCCATGGCATCTAGCAATCCCCTATTGACTATGGCATTCAAGCAATTTATGTTTGAGGCATATTCATGGTTGTGAGGTCCTTGGCTGCAAAGAGGATGTAGGGGAGGAGATGTCAATGATAGCCTGCATGTCAATAAAAAGTTGTCATGTCACACAATTAAAAAAGACATTCTTTATATCATGCTTTTGTGCTATGAAAACTTAATTAGTTTGTAGCAACATTTGATGAGTTTAATTTGAAAGGAAGTGTCGATAAGAATAATGTACATCTAAAAGCCTTAGTGCACATTTGTGCTTTAGATTCAAGAGAATGGGTGAATTTACCAATTATGAGCATTTTTCATAGATGTTGTGATTAATGGAGATGTCAAGGAAATATTTAGAGATAAATATTGCATGGATAGTGGAGGTTCTATGGGAAAAGTTTCCAGTAGAAATGGGAGAGAAACATTGGAAAAATTGGCGTAGTCATATGTAGCCAGTTATTGTTCTTTGTGGAATTTTCATATCCAAAGATAATACATAATGTTAGCCTGTCTAAGGCAAGAATGATCGCACTGACCACCAATTGCATCTACGTTAGACAAGCCATTCACTAGCTTGCTAGTTTGATCAAAATAAGATGATAGTAATTTTCCAAAAGCCTCTTCAAACAAAAAATGAACAAAGGCTGAAATTTTTTAGCATAGGATCTACTATTTATAGATGAGAATGATGACCCTACTCTCATTTTTCTCTCTAAAAACTCTCTCTCCTAGTCTTTTCTTAGTTTAAACTCCTCTAATATTCGTACAAGATTAGCATGGTCATCCAACAATCCATCAAGTATAATTTGAACAAGTTCTACATCAATGCTTTCATCTATACATGCTAGATCATCATGCAAGGCGTAAAAATGTGAGCATTCTCTCCTTTTTGGCAATTTGGAAATATTTGCCTTCATAGAGTCAATACCCTAGAAGTGAACTTAGATTCATAAACCTTTTTTAATGTGTTCCATGCATCATTTGAAGAAGTGCACTCACGAACTTCTTGAAGAAATTCATTGGTAGCATTCATTTTGATGATGTGAAGAGCTCTCTTGGCCCTTTTGTCATATATCAATTGCTCTTGAAGTACTTGGGGTCTCTAATTCACACCTGAAATAAAATTCATCAGTTCATTCAAGTCTAGTAATGAATCTATCCTTATTTTCCAAGTTGCATAATTTGCCAAGTTGAGCCTAATATCATTGCCTTCCAACATGACTCCATTGCATAGTTGCATTGAACCGTGGTTCGAACCACCTACCGCGGTTCAAGCCATCAAATTGTTTGGAATCGGTTCTAACTGGTTTGAACCATTTTTTCCCTAAACAAAAAAAGAAACAAACAAATAGTTCGGACTGTTTGCCGATTCAAAACCGACTAGCCACTTCGAATTGGGAACTGGGATGAATCAGCCGATTCGAATCCACTTGCAGCACTGCTCCACTACCATGGTAAAAATGATTAATCCTTCCATTTGGACATGTTCTAATGCACTTAGCATTCTCTCTTTTGTCAACAAATGAAGGTAAAGTAGATTCACAAAGATTTAGAACCTCAAAGTACTATCTCTCTATAATTAGTTGACTAGCATGATGTTTTTAAAGAGACTTGATCAACATATGATATACTCTTAAAAGGTTGAACCTAAGACCCAAAAAAGTATTGAAATTACTCTTTCTTAATGTTGAACATTTCTAGCAAGAGCTCCAATCAAAATTTGAAGAACTTAATACATTCAATCTTATTGAATCAATAACAATTTACATGCAAAAAATTGACAATTTTGATCATCCACAAATAAGAGCTATCCCATTCATAAGGGGAGTAATGCTCAAGCCATTATGGAGAGTTTCTCATCCAGAAGGGGAGCTATTCTCATCCACAAGGAGATTATTCAATCACTCAATAAGAATTTTTATCCACAAAGGTAGCTATGCTCATCCACAAGGGAGATTGTCAAATAATATGCGAAGCAACAATGTTAGCTTGAATGTACACAACCTCTCAAACAAATAAAGAGATTCCTTTGGTCAATGACATAAAATACGATTGCTCTCAACTTCTGAACTCCAATTGACTAAAAAATCCTTTTGATACCTAAGATCCACTGGCATCAAAGTGTTAGTAAATATTTGATCAAAACAAATGCACAAAAGCTCCAGAATCTAGATACTAGGAATCGATATCCTGTTGTTCTCCGACTTTGGTCATGAAAGTTGCTTCATCTTCTTCTTCTTGGAATTAAAGTCACCCTCAAATCTCTACCGAAATAGAAAAATTATTATTTTTGGACAAAAATGAGCTGTGATATCATTTAAATTCAAATCCAAAGATGATCCAAGTTGTTAGATCT
This sequence comes from Diphasiastrum complanatum, assembly GCA_029204225.1. Classification (NCBI taxonomy): domain Eukaryota; kingdom Viridiplantae; phylum Streptophyta; class Lycopodiopsida; order Lycopodiales; family Lycopodiaceae; genus Diphasiastrum; species Diphasiastrum complanatum. The sequence goes on along the minus strand of CM055107.1, from coordinate 11,041,342 downwards.
AAGGCAATAATGAGTGCACCACCAATTGCATCTATGTTAGAGAACACATTCATAAGCTTGCTAGTTCGATAAATAACACTTACCAAATGGAAATAGAATCAAAACTTAGATCTAATGTTAAGCCTCTTTTTATAGTCCATAAAACAACAAGTTCACATTTAATTCATCTTCTATATGCACATCAATCAAGCACACAATACAATTCCTACATCGACAATGTAGAAGAAAGCCAAAATGAGATGATTTTATTTCTCCAAAAACTTGAGAGAGAGAGAGAGAGAGAGAGAGAGAGAGAGAGAGAGAGAGAGAGAGAGAGAGAGAGAGAGAGAGAGAGAGAGAGAGAGAGAGAGAGAGAGAGAGAGAGAGATTGGGAGGTTCTTTGTAAAAAAAGAATGTGATTGTACTTTTTTTTTAGTATAAACAAAATGTCTTTGTATGAGTCTAGTGTTAAATTCATAGCATTTCAAAAGTGTTTCCAACGCATCCCCGACTAATTTTGAAATTTATACCATGCAGATGTTGTCCTTGTTGTATGCAGCACAACTAGCTTGTGAGTCAATGAAGGAAAACTTGCATGAGAGTTTTCAAAAAAACAAATGGACCTTGTGCTTATGCTTCAAATGCAAAAAAATCACACACATTCACCATGGCTCACAGCTTTTGATTGATACTTTTGTTGTTTTTCCTGTGTTTAAAAGGTGATGGCAAGTCTTGATGTATACCATGTTGCCTTCAATGATCAATCAAAATACTAGTCTAAGATTAAGAACTTTCTAGAAATCCTTGGAAGAAAAAGTAAGCTTTGTAGCTTGATTGTCTCAAAACATATGTTGATTACTATAGTTGCTATATTATAGGTTTCTAATTTGTAGTATGTTCATCTCTTGGTATTTTAGAATCAATCATCAAATGCCTTGATATGGATGTAACTGTGTCTTTGATGTTCTTTGCTTTGATTGGATTTGCAAATGGATGTACACCGTATCTCTTGATTTTATCCATTATCTGAATAAAATCTTGCTTTCAAAAAAAAAAAAGTTAATTATGTTATGATTAAGATTAAGACATCCAAAATTTTGTCTCGAACTATCTATCGCACAATAGGTAACAAGTATATTTTATCACAAAATAAGTGAAAAAATTAAATAGGATACTTGACCAAAATTTTGTTTTTCTCGTGCATAACAAAAAAAGATCTAAATTAGTTCATATGCTAATGTTCGATTACAATAAGGGGAGGTCATCCATAAACATTTCTCATCATCCCATAAGAAAGAAAAGCGGGCAATAAGCAAGTACTAAGATTGCATATAATAAAAAACAAATTGCTCAATTGTTTCTCCCTACATTGGTATTAATATAACGATCCAAGGCTTTTCTAGTCAACTAGTTCTCAACCTAGCATAATATCAAAGTAGCTCTAACAGATGGATCACTATGAGCTAAGGGTGAAAAGCCCATTCACTTTGAAAGACTAAGCATTTGTTTAATCTATAAAGTACTACATTATTTCAAACTCTTATAGTAACTTTGATGCATGTAATTTCTCTTCTAAAAACACTTCACATCTAATACCTGAATTCTATTATCCATATTGAAGTCAAAGATTAGTTTCATGATGACAATGTGAAATACCTAGATGCTAGGACTCTGAGGCAAATCGGGTGTGGGAGTACTTAACAAATATAACAATACAAGTAAATGAAAAACAAAAATCACTTTTGGTTGCTTAGGCCATAGTTTAATAGCTCAAATTATAGATGATAAAAAGAATTACCTACAATAATGAGTATGTGAGTGGGAAAACTACTGAGGTTGAGAAAAGAAAAAAAATGTGCCAAACAAAAAAAAAATGTTTGACCCTTGAGTTCCTCAAGGAGCATGAGAGAACATGTGTGAATAGGTAAACATTCTCACCCATTGTCTTGTCATCTTCAAAGCAACATCACATCTCCTTCCATGGAGTGATAATTACTTTTCTATTAACTGTGAATCTAAGGACACCAAAGCCATGGAGGTCAAGATTGAAATAAAAATAATTATTTTAATGGTAGTAACAGTCCAAACTCAATTGCTCATAATATCAAAATGTAAAGGGTGTGTTTGGTATGTTAGACAAAATTTGAATGCATTAAGTTGGATGGAAATTTATTTTAACCAAAGAGTGAATGATCTACAACCTCTTCAGTGGGCTACAAGGGAAAACAAGCTATCACATTAAAGAAAGTCTATGCTCTAAAGGGTCTTTTTCATATATACTAGTACTTTTATTTAATTTTTAATGCTTTTTGCCAACACAAGATCCAATATAAATATTTTGAACTGGATTCATCATAATATTGTTTGTTAGAAGTAACATTTGAAATAAAACCTTTGCTACAATTCAAATCATAGCAAATAACTTGCAACTATTTCTTTGGTTTTTTTTATTGTTTGTAGATGACCAAGTTGTTTGAATGTGATATGGGAAAATACTAGCTTGATTACTCATGTAAGTATGTGCATAATTGAATTCCAATATAATGTGTAAGAGCTTGTTCCCATGTGTGAAGAGTAGGCTTAGGGTATTTAGGCCTAGATCATAGGTCTTAGGCAAATGATTTGATCAAATTACCTACAATCTAGGATGAAACTCCTAAAATCTAGAAAAATTGGGTGGTGATTTACCAACCTCAGGTTGGCATACCTAACCGTTAGGTAAAGCCATCATGATGGGTTTGTCAAATTAGATATATTATGGCACTATAGTCCCTGGCAAACTTGCTCAACCAACCTCAAGATCCATCAATATACGTTTACGCATTTTGGAGCCATAATCATAAGGTAAATTTGTAGTGTATTCTATTAATGTTTTATAATCTCTCCTGTAGCTTGCAAATGTATGTGTCTAATATTACTAATTGCTTATGTGCTTTGTTTTCAGGTTGGAGTCCAGACTACAGGCTATACTTCACACATGTGAAGGCCCTACTTCTTCAGCTTGTAAATTGATTCATTGCCTCATAATATGATATTTAATCTTTTATGAATTTAGATTTGTATAAGCCTTGGATGTAGATGGTCTATCAGTTGGTCCTTAGGAATCCGAAACTATCACTTTGCTCTTTAGTGCTCCCAAAGCATTATTTTTTAGTACATTTGTTCTCTTCTAGTTGTGTCCATACCCACAATCTTGATAGAAAGGTGTGGATTGGTCTTTATCAATACATTATGCTTTTCAATAATTTTTACCACATCGAAAATAACCTATTGAAGGATTTTTCCATTGTCTTTTTTGTTGAGCCTAACAACATAGATTTTATAATAATCAGATCACTAAATGGATCTGTGGGCATATATTATTATATGAAATTCTACTATGGAGCTGTTTTAAAATCCGCTTTCTGCTATCCTCACATTTACTTGGGCTCTTTGATTTTCTGGAGGTTTTATTATTGCCAATATTTGTGGGCCCACCCCTATCCTAGGTGTTGAATTAGGAGCTCTTTGATGATATCCAAAAAATGCTCTTCTCTATTGAATAACATATTGATGAGATGGACAATGAGCTATATTATGTGATGCAATAGTACATAAATGGCAAGAGCTCCAGAACGCTACTCTGACAATCTTCAATGGAGCGAAGACACGCAGTTTGAATATTGTAGCTTCACAGAAGAGCCAACAACATACCAAGAAGCTATCCAAAGTCCAGAGGGAGAATTTTGGAAGTAGACAATGTCAGAGGAGATCGAGTCGATGAGGCGAAACGAGGCATGGACATTAGAGCCACTGCCAGAAAACAGAAAAATAGTCGACTGCAAGTGGGTGTACAAGAAAAAGATGAAATCATATGGCATCATTGGCTGCTACAAGGCAAGGCTTGTTGCGAAGGGCTACACGCAGAGATATGGTGTTGATTATTTTGACGCATATTCGTCGATGGTCAAGATGACAAGCATACGACTACTCCTTGCACATGCCACACAGCACAATCTGGAAATTCACCAGATTGATGTGAAAACAGTCTTTTTCCATGGAGATCTAGAGAAGAAAATCTTCATGAAGCAACCTGAAGGCGCCCCGACAATCGGCAATATGTTTGTCGGTTGCAGAGATGTATATATGGTCTAAAACATGCATCATGAGCCTGGTATAAAAAGCTTGATGGTCTTTTGAAGTCTCTAGACTTCAATCCTATACAACCGGATTGTAATGTCTACATAAAGAGGGTAGGAAAAGATTTTGTGATACTAACCATTTTCGTGGATGATTCCCTGATGATAGGAAATTCCTTGATGCTAATCAAAGACACAAAGAGTCAGATTTCTGAAAGCTAGAAATCACAGATCTTGGAGAAGCAACGAAATGCCTCGGGCTGGAGATCAGAAGAAATCTAACAAAGGGCGAAATGCACTTGAGTCAGTCAGAATATGTCAGAAAGTTGCTAAGGAGTACCACATGATGAGTCGACTGCAAAGAGAAGGCTACACCAATGATAGCTGGAGCCAAGCTCACGAAGCAGGATTGCCCAAAAATGGAAGAGGAGGAACAGAACATGGCAGGTATACCCTACCAGAACTTAATCGGTAGTTTGATGTACCTGACAATTTGTACCAGACCCGATCTGGCTTTCTCTGTTTACACCTTGAGCCAATTCTCTTCCAATCCTGGCCAGGCACATTGGCAAATGGCAAAATGAATCCTACAGTATTTGAAGGGTACCCAGAATATGGGATTAACCTACAGAGCTGAAAACAAAGAAAAAGGATTCGAGCTGCACCACTACAGTGATGCAAGCTAGGCGAGCGGCAAAGATGACAACAAGTCCATTATTGGAGGATGTACAATAGCGTGTAGAGCTGTAATCAGCTAGATATGCAAAAAGCAAACCTTGGTGGCTCAATCCTCTTGCGAAGCTGAATATGTCGCAGTCTCAAAGGTGGCAAATGAGGTAGTGTGGCTACAGATGATGCTGGAGGCAATCGGGATACCACAAGAAGGGCCAAGCATGATGATAATGGACTCTCAGAGTGCCATCTATCTGTCCAGGATCCTGTCTTCCATTCCAAGACAAAACACATACCTCTGAAGTACCATCACATTTGAGATTTGATCTCGAAAGGAGAGCTCCAAGTCCAGTATGTAAAATCAGAAGACATGATTGCAGATCTGCTCACGAAACTGCTTGAGAAGCCACTCTTTGCCAAGCAAAGAAAGGCAATTGGATTAAACATACAAAGCTGCAAGGTTCAAGAGGGAGTGTCAAAAATGGTGAACTCCTGCAACTTTGTCGCAGCACGAACACGAAGCGAAGGTCGAACGAGAACAATACGCGACAGTCAACATGCCTTGACTCGAAGCACAAACGATTCGCGAATCATTTGTGAATTGTAAATGTACCTCCAGGACCACAAACTATAAAGGGATGCAAAACGGAGAATTACAAAAGAAACGAAAAGAACAAAAGCAAACGAAGGGGAATCTTTCGTGCTGGCAGCTGGCAGCTCAACGGGCTTAGAGTCGTAGACTTCACACCTAGGTGAAATGAGTGGCAACGATGGAGACTAACTGATTAGTTGATTAGCGTTAACTAGTCTTGTGATTTCTGCATTTAACCATCTTGTAAACTCCACACAGTGGAGATATAAACGATCCTCTCTGGATCATAAATATATCTGAATAGATAGAATTTTTGTAAGAGACAGAGAGAGACGTAGCGAGTAGAGCAGAAAGAAAATTACCAAAAACATTAGAGCTATGCATGAAAGTCTGCCAACAAGTAGAACACAGCGAAAGAGTAGAGCATCAAGTCGCCAACAAGCAAGACACTGATGATCTCGCTCTAAAAATTAAACTGATAATATTGTCGCTCTATTTTTGTGCATGTCCTTGTCTTGTGTCGTCTGTCTTGATTGCTAGAAAGAAATGTGTTCTGTGATGTGCAAGTTGAAAATCAGTTTTGATCTGATTCATTAGTATAAGCTCTAATTGTGATGATGTAATTGTTGTACAATTTATTTGGTTTACTGTATATGGTTGTGTTCGGGACATGACCCGTTAGGATATATTGATCGGGCACTAATCCCGTAGACGGCTACTTGGGTTAGCCGGGTAGCCACACATAGGAAGAATTAGCCTGTACAGAGTTATTTACAGTACTTGCTATACTTGGGGGCATGTCCCAAGTTTGTCAATCGAATTTGGCCATATTGGGCCTGACCTTAGTTTGTCAGGTGGTAGGCCAATTTTAGGACACCTGCCTTTTCATGTAGTTTGTGAATACTCTATATGTACAGTGTTTCTTTGTAATCTATTAACTTTTGTTGTGCCATCTTTGAGAGCTTGTGAGGAGTGGCTATGGTGATTGTGTGATGTGATCTGCATATGGCACTAGATCCCAACAGAATTTCAACTATGCAGTCAAGTGTCTAGGTTCCTGTAAAAGCTTCCACGCAAAAGAAAATCCAAAGAAACAAAATCATTCACGAATACGAAAAAAAAAAACAGTTTCGCCTTCGTGACACCGAAACCGAACAGAGTTTTCGCTTTCGCGAGATCAGGGATGCAGAGCAGATCGTTTGGTTTGGTCCATGGAAGATCTCACAGGTTCACTTGGAGAGATATTGGCATCACAGTCATGTGAGGGACTTGATGGTTGGCTTTGGAGTTCACATCTCAGTGTATTCTCAGGGAGTGATTTGGAACCATTCACAAGAGCATCTTGGAGCTAGCTGGGGGGAATAAGGTGGGCACTACAGGGTAGACTATGTGATGGTACCTACTCCTCCCTGGAGTGCTATGGCAAGTCAGAGAAAGAAATAGTTAGTTTAAATCCATGGAATCTCCTAGCTTTGTTCAATTTGATTTGAGGTTGAGAGGAGGATAATATATAAGAGGATAATGTATTCTCCAACCTTTTGTATTCCATATGCTTATCGCAAGGCACTTTCTTTAAAATGTTGCACCATGTGTCGTTTATGTTTTAGGACGTCAGATTTGTTATTATACATGAGAGAAATAGTTTAGGATTTAAAGGCTAATGTTCATAAGATTGCAAGAAGAAAAAAACAGTCCATTTAAATATTTCAAAATATTTTGCATGCACTATCTTGTTCCTGGGATGTCTATATGTGATACTCCAAATACAGTTGTAGCTTGCTGCCACGCTTGTTTGGAAAAACTTTCTCACTTCACTCAGTGTCATGCAATACGAAAATGAGCTGACTATTCTCGACTGCTCTAAAAATTGGTGAGACACATGTGGCAGATCATGGATGGTTTGCCAAGTACATGCGTCTCTGAGTAGTTTCCAATCAAACACTCTATTGTTGAGGAAGTTGGTCTCTCACTCCACCATTGCTTGATGAATTCAGCCAAGAAAGTTATGGTGGACAAGATCCCCAACAAAAGGTATAAAAAGATGTTTTTCATGGGTCTATTTGTTTAGGCATTTGACATTGTTTGGGTTCACTGACGCAAATAATTTCACAGGTGGTCCTTCTTCTCCTAGCCATGTATTATTGCTTAGTCTATTCCATTCCCAAGAGGCCGATCGTTTGGATAAGAAGGCATATATTTGACCAAACGAGATCGGTTTTAGGATCCGTCTATTCCAGCTACTAGAAAACTTCAAAATGAACCTATAGGCAATAATTTCAAGGATGGCTAAGCTATGATCAAGATACGGGTTGGCGAAGTTGGGTCTAATAAATGTGTGTAGCCCCTAGAGAACCCCACACCTTGACTGGTCAGTGGTCTTAGGTTTCTATTCTTGTATGGACCAATAGGACCAATTGCTATCTAATTTTGGTGAATTTTGTTGGAAAATGGCAGGTTCGTCAGAAAGACTACAATTAGGGCTTGTGGTATGGACTAACATGTGGCATTGCTACTACAATTTGGGCTTGCGGTGTGGACCACTTTTCGACATGGCTATAGCAAGGTCTATTTTGACAAAAACAAATGAGATTAGTTTTGAAATTGGTCAATTACAATAGCTAGGCAACCTCGAAATAAACTTGCAGGTATTCGAGCATAATGAATGACCTGTAGCCGAGATACGGGTTGGCCAAGTCTAGTTAAAAATCACAATAGAAGAACTTGGTGCAAGAAGTGTGGAGCCTCAAGAGAGCCCAGCGCCTTGACCAGACGGTGGTCATAGATTTCTATTTTTTTATGGGCCAGTAGGACCAAATTGGTATTTGATTTTGTCCTACTTTTTTCAGATACACCAAGTACATCAGAAAGACTACAATTAGGGTTTATAGTATAAACTAATTTTTGACATGGCTATAGAGGGTCCATTCTGACCAAACGAGATCGATTTAGAATCCATTTGTTCCCACTACTAGGCAACTTTAGAATGAACCTATGGGTACTAATTTTGAGTAGCATAAATGAGCTATGACCGAGTTATGGGTCGATGAAGTCAAGTTCGAAAACAACAATGGACAAATATCGGGTGTTCAATTTCTTCGCAGAATAATGCAACTAACAATTGTCTAGTATTGAAGGAGAGATTGACAACAATTCTTTGTTTTGTTGACCTTCTAGGCTTGTTTCGTCGCTACTTGAATGTTTCTTGCTCATGGGGTTGATCCTCTGCTTCCTGCTGCTCTAGAGTTTGCGGATCTGCAACTTGGCAAGCCTGTGCCATCATGCATCTGGCTCCTTCGACTAGCGTTCTGTTTTTTCTTTCTGCTACACCATTGTATTTTGGTGTGTATGTAGGAGTGAACTGGTGTTCGCTTCCCTGTTCTTCGCAGAATTTTGAGAATTCTTTGCTTTTGTATTCACCTCTGTTGTCAAATCTAAGGATTTGTATCTTTTTTGAGGTGTGTCGAGGAATTAAACACTTCGGATTTTTTCTTTAAGTAGTAGATCGTGGTCATCCGGTTGTAATCATCTATGAACGTCAGAAAGTATCTCAAACCTGAGAGCAAATCCATCTTCATCGGTCCACAGACATCAGAGTGGACGAGCTCAAGAACCTCCTTGGCTCTTCTTCCCTCGTGTGTGAATGGATTCTGATGTTGCTTGCCTTTTTGACAGGCTTTGCAAAACTCGGTTTCGGGTCTTGAAATCTTGAGACCTGTGACTGTCTTTTCTACTCATGTCATACAGGCTCCGCATGTTCAAATGATACATTCTTCTATGCCAGAGCCGATCTTCATTTTTTGAAGCATTCAATATGCTATCAGAGTTGCTGATTATCTTGGCCTAGTAGAGGTTTCCTTCTCTGAATCCGACCGTCAGCAACTTGTTTATCGTCTTCTCGATCATGCGGCATGTGTTGTCGTTGAATAAAACTTGAATGCCAAGATCTACCATCTTGGAGACAGATAGCAGATCTTTTCTGAGTGAGGGCACATAGAGTGCTCCTGGCAGCTCTGCTTGGTCTGACAGTGTTCATAGTTGTAGAGTGCAGATGCCTTTGACATCATGTCTGCTCCCATCACCTAGAATCACTTATCTGTTGTTTTCGAGCTCTTCGAAATCGATCAAGATCTTCTTGTTGCAAGTTATGTGACATGTTGCTCCTGAATCAGTGACTACATCATAGTCATGTTCAGTGTAGCTCATTGAAGCTTCATCGAGTATCGTGAGAGCTTTGTCACCTCTGTCAGCATCCTTTGATAACTCTGCAACATTAGCATTTTCAGCTTTGTTCTTTCTTTTTGGGTTGAATCTACAATCGTATGTAGAATGCCCTTTCTTCTTGTAGTGCATGCAAGGTATTGCTGGATTGAACCAGCATTTGTTGGTCGTATGGCCTGGTTTGTGACAATGATCGCAGGAAGAAGATTGCTAATTCAAGGACTTCGTCTTCTCGAATCTTGGCCTGTTCTTGTTTTTCTTCTTTCCTTTCGTGAAGAGAGTCTTCTCTTGATCACTGCTTCCCTCTCCTTCGTCTCTCATCAGTCTCTCATTAGCGAAAAGACTGACTGCTTTGTCGAATGTCATATCTGGTAGACTCAGTATGAGCATTCTAGACGGCTGATAGGATGTCGGTAGAGATTTCATGAAGTACATCAGCTGCTGTGGTGCTGGGACCTGGTGCTCCTGTCCTGATGCAGCGAGCTGAGCGAAGATCGTTCTGATTTTTTCAACGTGCTGATCCAACTGGTTGCCATCCCATCGTATGCACTTCCATCACCTGTGACCTCCAAAATGTGTGTACCTCCAAGATAGCCCATATTTCCCTCCGAAAGAGAAATTTTCAAGATACAGATGTGTGTGTCAATGCAGATATCACTTGACTTGACAATGACACTGCCGATCATACCTCTGAGAGTGCTCCTCCAAAACGCCACCCGACGTTGGTCGGTTCTAGCTCCAAAAGTTGAACATAATCACGAGAATTTTTACCCGTAACCGGCATACCATGCCTACCTCTCACATGTGATTGCTTGCCCTCTCAAAATTGTCGCCAATGATGAGTAGTTACGCCGCCAAACTGCACTTTCGTTGCCAAAACTAGCCTTTTCCACACAATTCTGCTACCATTCATCCCCATGATGCATTTACCGCTTCCAAACACACTGTTACCCTGTTCGGAGTAAGTAATAATGATTTAAAAGTGATTATGCCTCATCGTACCGCCCTGTAGCAGGTTTCACCAGCCAAAAATTGCCCCAAATTCAGCTCTATGGTACCCAAATGGCGAATGTAGCCCATCACTAGGTCACCCGCACTCCGCTCGACGGAATGGTGATGAAAACTCCCCGTCCTCGCTCTGTGATGTCGCTCTGTCCGCTGGCTTTGAGCAGCAAGTTTCAGGGGTCACTTTGGCCCAAGGATGGCCAAAATAGGTGCCTTCTAGCCAAGGTTATCCCTTTCCAAAGGAATTGCTTGCAAAATGAACTGGTTCTTCAATGTGAAGATTTTTAATGAAGAGAAGTTCACTTTGAGCTTCGCGTCCCTTCAATGAATTTCCATTTGAATATGCCTTTCAACACTTCAAGGGTCCCTTCAAATGCATCCCAATGGTCTTGCCACATCCAACGGCCCATGCCTTTCTGGATCTTCACCGTTGATCCTCGATCTTCATGACCGAATGGTTCTCCCTTCTTCTGCATGTTGAAGCTTCCTCAAGCAGCCGCTATGCACTCCAACATGCTATGGACCTGGCCTCTTTCACCGCGCACGACCTGTCCGCCCATGAGCTAGTTCCTTACTATGCCCACGGCCTTCTCCACGCTTTTCAATGATGGTTGGGCGCCTTGTTTCAGACTTTCACAGCTTCCAGAAATGCTTTGTGGAAAGAGAGATCAGAATTTTTTTGTCTATAAACCCTAGCTGGAGCATTTTCCCATAGCCTGAGAAGGAGTAATTGCTCCTACTGTGCTTCATGGCTGACCCCACCAATCTGGGTATTGCTTGGCCTCAGTAGAACCTTTCTGGTTAACAATTTACAGTGCCCAATTTCGTCAAGTACATAGAAAATTTTGTGACTCTCCGTTTTTTTTCAAGTAGGCCACTTTTTGGCAATTCACAAAACTGCTCCTTTCTCGTCACACTGTAAATGGATTTCAAAATGCTCTCAGGCCTGAGATGCTACTACCCTGCTCTACCTTACGATTTGCTCCGCTCAGCAATCACCGAACTAGTGAGAGAGTTCTGGCCAGCTTTTTGTAAAAGCCGTTTGAAGACGTTTTGAGCAATAATCCACCTACAACAATCGTTCTGATCTTCCCCGAAGCTCCGATCGAAGGAACTTTGCTTTTTCATGCCATCCGGACTGCCGATACCCCATATGGAGTCCTCTCTTCTGAGACGCTTTGAGTGCTATTTCTCCTGGTGAAAGACGCTATCCCATAGCTCCATTGGATCGTGCATACCTGCAACATCCTGATGCTCTGATACCAAGTTGAAATTCCGTTAGAATCTAGTGCAGTATGCAGATCACATCACACAATCACCATAGCCACTCCTCACAAGCTCTCATAGATGGCACAACAAAAGTTAATAAATTACAAAGAAACATTGTACATATACAGTATTCACAAACTGCATGAAAAGGCAGGTGTCCTAAAATTGGCCTACCACCTGTCAAACTAAGGTTGGGCCCAGTATGGCCAAATTAGACCGACAAACTTGGGACATGCCCCCAAGTATAGCAAGTACTGTAAATAACTATGTACAAGCTAATTTCCTACCAAAGTGGCTACTCGGCTAACCCAAGTAGTCGGCTACGGGACAAGTGCCCGCTGACTGATATAACGATAGTGGGTCACGTCCCGATCACTACTGAAAACAATAAACTGACTAACTGTACATTTATTACAGTATCCACAATTGAAGCTTATAATAATGAATCAGATCAAATCTGATTTCTAACTGAAACTAAGACACATTCACATTCAACACTTACAGTACCATACAACACTTTGACAAAGTGTAATGATTCCAGAAAAACAAATATTTGGTTTACAATGAGACCTGTGCAAAAGCGTACAACAATCCTCGATTTACTTCCACTACAATGGCCAACCAATCTATTACGTAAACTTGTAATGCTAAACAACAGTTAGAGCCCACATCAACATTGATCCAAAAGGCAATCTGACATGAACTCTCTAATACTGATCAAACTCTCACCCTTACTATGTTTGATCACACTCATCCTCACCAGCGTGAGTTTTGATCAAGAATCAAGTCTCCCCCTGTCTCTCGTGTATTCCTCATTTATATCATTCTGCATCCCTAGCGACCGTCTTCTCCTCCTCCCCGTTAGGGACTGCCTTCTCTTTGTACATGGTTTCCTATTCTGTTTACCCGCTTCTCCCACCGTTATGGTTTTCTTTTGGTTTGTTCACCGCTTACAAACTGCGTTTGTTGCCTCTTAGTTCATTCACCGCTTATAGACCGTGTTCATTGTCTCTCGGTTCGTTCACTGCTTCTAGACCACGTTCATTGCCTTTCAGTTCGCTACCGCTTCTGTATCCCCTATAGTAAAACCGCTTGGCTACCTCTTTCAACTTCGTATCTGACCGCAATAGACCGCAACTGTTGCCTTTGTGGTTGCCTTTAGTCTTCTTTCACATAAAATCGCAACAGACCGTAACTCGCACTTAGCGGTTGCCTTCGGTCTTCTTTCATCCAAAACTGCAACAGATCGTAATCGTTGACTTGGTGGTTGCTTTCGTAGCAACCTGCGATAGACCGCAACCGTTGCCTTGGTGGGTCTCTTCGGTCTTTTTTCATCCTTTCGTATCAGACTGCAAGATGCCCCCTTGCGGTTGCCTTCTTCTCCTTTCGGTCTTTGCTTGTATACCTTATCGTTGACTTGAAGGTGGCCTTCGGTCAATTGTGGCTCCTTTACTCCTCCACTTTCACCCGCAACATGGCCCTTTGCGGTTGCCTTCGGCTCCTTCACTCCTTCCGCATCAGACCGCAACATGGCCCCTTGCGGTTGCCTTCGGTGCCTTGAGGTGCTTGGGTCTTTACTTATAAACCACATCATTGACTTAGCGGTAGCCTTCGGTTAGGTGTGGCTCCTTTACAGGTTGCGGTTTTTGTCTATTGGAACTTTTATGAGTATTTCTACAGGTACGGCCTGTTGGCTTTTTACATGTATTTTTGCAGGTTTATGTCACTTGGCTTTCTCTCCAAAATATAAACCCTACTATTTTTGGGTCTAGTTTCAATGTACCCAAAGTTCAAATTTGAATCTCTCTCAAACTCAAATACCAACTTTCCCACACCTTCAAAAAGTGTTTATTGAATGTATATTAAACTAATATAACTTCAAAAAGTTTATCTCTAAGTCTAAAATGAGTTTTGGCCTCATATTGACAATTTACCAAAATATGATTAAACTAGACTAAACTAGTTGAAATCTCTCACACTCCCTCTTCAACTAGTTTTGGCATAGTTTTATTCATACTACTTTGATCCAACTTTAGAATGATCATCCTAAGTATAGATCTCCTTTCTAAGGTTCTAAAGTACTATCTCTAATAATTGATATAGAGAATAGTGTCCAAATTGGATGCTTCACTATTTCTTACATCAATTTTACATATCAAGATATAACTAGAACATGAAGAACCAAATAGAATGTAAATGAAATGATTTCTCCATGCTTCAAACTTTGAACTCTCTGGAAAATTACAGCAACCAAACAATAAATGTGAGTGATGACCATTTGCTTGCTTGTGTCCTCCAACTTTGTCCTTTCTTGATATGTCTCCACCATAAAACTCCATGAATGAGCCTCCATCTCCATCTTGCCACAAGATATCATCAACACTTGATGACTTGTCCATGAATGAGTGACATAATGAACCTCCAATAGCTTCACTTCCATCAGCAAAACCAGCGAAGAATTCTAGTACAACTCCAACAATAAGATATTGCAAGACAATGTAGCTAGTTTGTCCATATCTTGACAATTTGCACACATTCACATGAAATAGCTCAAACAAGTAAATTATTCTTGAACAACACTTCCTTTCTGCTCCTTTGATCTTACTTGATTCTTCAATAACCTGAAAAAACATATCCAAAACATATTTGCCAAATGACCCTCCTTTGATGCTCTTGACTAGTTCCAAATTGCCATCTCTCCTTTCATGTTGTTGAAGCCCTTTGAGACCAACCTCTTGATCTTCCTCTTGACCATCAAAGTCATTGAATAAACTTTGTTTTTTCAGATCCATTACTTGCTTTTCCAGCATGAAAACCATGAGAACCAATATTCACTTGAATAGCATCATCTACACAAGAAGATTCTCCAAAACATGTGAGTAAAGCAAAGTGAGTCGCTTCCACTTGCTTACCTTTATCTTGAACATCAAAGATATCAAAGATATGAAAATCTTCATACCTGAACCTCTAGAAATACACCCTCTCAAACATATGATCTAGATCCAACAAGATTTCATCGGTGCTTGATCTCGAATTTCCACAAAGGTTAGTGAAAACAATGTCACCAATGTCACCATCATAAATCAAAAGATAGATTCCAAGCTTTCCATCCAACATAAAGATTTTTATCATTTTCACAAGATGATAAATGCTTATTTCTTGAAAATGATTTTTAAACATCTTTTTGAAATTGAAATTTATCGATAGTTTTTATTAATAAAATAAACATTTTTTTTTAAATTTTACATTTGTAACATTTTTTAAATCTTAAAATATTAACATTAAAATTACATACAAGCTTTTAAAATTATATCAAAACTTTTATATTGCATTTTTGAAAAAAAAATTAAAATATTTAAAATTTTCAATTCACCTAATTTAACAAGTATTTTTAATGATAACAAATTGCACACAACTAATGTTCGTATTTTATTGTGATTTGAATGTCAAATTTTTAAAATATCTTGCAACACTCAATTCAAATTAAATATTTGCAAAACGTAGCATTTTTAAAATTAGTTATTTTAAAAATAACTAATTAATTTCAAAAAATCAAGATTTAAAATTTGCATGAATTCCAAAAAATTGTAAGGACTTCAAAAAAGATGGGCCGTCCGCCATTTCTCGTTTCAAAAGATTTAGTATTGTGTAGTGTATATAATCTTAATTAGTTTAATTTCACCTATTTAAGTCTGTTTTTATGCCAGTAAATCGACATTATTTTAGCTTCTAAAACAATTTGCGGACAAATTTAAAAACCAATCAAAATAGTAGAAAACCAAAAATGAACAGTCATATCTGCCAATGGTCTAGATTGACTATGAAATTACAACATACATTTTCAAAAAAATGCCCCCCCGGGTGACACAACTGGGAGCGCAAGCCCCCCCCCCCGCCTTATAAAAAACTGGATATCAATCTCAGCTGAATCAAGACCTCCAAAACAGGAAGATAATCAGGCTCCACAACCAACATATGATATATATTATGTAGATAGTATATATAAAATACTTTAGACTACTTTTTGGTCCTAAAAATGAAAATTTACGTTTTAAATTTTTTTTCAACTATTAAAAACAATCAGAACAATATTATCTTAGTGTTTAAAAAAAATTGAAACACTATCATTAAATCCCCCATATTTGAATACCATATTGCCAAAAAAGAAAAGAGGCGTTCTTCAACAACGTTCCGGCAAATTCTCGGAACCCATTCTGGAACGCTTTCCAAAATTGGCAATGCCGTGCATCTTTGATAAGCATGCGCACGCACACACACACACACACACACACACACACACACACACAAGAGGTGTAAATGCAGTTCAAGGAGCCCATGGTTCTTCTTGGATGATACGAAGTCCTTGGCCTTGGCCGCATAACGAGTTTAGGATCATGGGAGATAATAAAAAGGGTAAGCAAACCTGCCCCCTTCCTTGACTTGGGTGTGTGTGTGTGTGTGTGCGCGCGTGCGCGCGTGTAGATAAGAGGTGTGTATGCAATCCATGGAGCACAATAGCCTATGCTTCATGGAAGCTACAAACTCCTTGGCCCCATAACAAATTTAGAATCATGGGAGATACTAAAAGAGTAAGCTAACCTTCCTTGTCCCCCAATGTGTCATGTCTAATAGGGTTAGGGTACAAGTGTAAGTAGACCGTAAGGGACCAAGCTTGCCAGATTGGTAAGATTGCCATAGATCAATCTTTCTAAAAAGCTTCAATGACCTGAAAAAACTATTAGTGGGATAACTTGCAAGCACTCCCCTGGTTGTTATTCTGATGTCCTTAAGTTCTTCGTATTGCTCATTTGATGGAGACATTTAAGGGCAATGTTGCTGAGAAACTTTTGGTGGAGAACTTGAAATTTCTTATATTTACTCTCTTGAAGAAAATTAAAAGAAAAAACTCAAAAGTTTGAAATATGCAGGATGTCTATTCATAAACTCGATTAGCCATTCACCATAGCCTTTGAAAGCAACGATATCCTGCAAGACTTTTAGGAATTGCCAAAGCTAGGGCATTCAGTTGAGCTTTCATAATGAAAATACTTTAAGATAGATAATCCCCCAAGCATCAGTATTTGCAATTTAGTGCTACCTTATTTACATGAAGAATCAAATAACACTTCACTTTCTGTAACTTAAGAAGAAAACAGCATTGAGATTATTCATGTTCCATATATAACTTAGCAAAAGTTGTTATACTATCTAGTTACTAAAAAATGGAGGATGAATTTTCTGATGATTTGTTAAAGCTCACTTCTACTCTCAATCAGACATATTTTTACATATGTACAAAAGGCTAGCCATATATACAAACTATCACAAAGTGACTGCAAATGTAAGTCACAGAAATAAAAAGTAACAAATGCTCTACCCACATGGAATCCACAATAGCCAAACCCTTCGTTACTGCAGAAGCTTGCCTTCTAGAAATAAAAAGCTCCATTTGGAACGTCAAATATATAAGTAAGGGTACGTCCTGCCAAATACAAGTTACTCACTATCGCTAAAATATGGGCATGAACCATCGTCAACGTTTGCCAGAGGGTTGAAATATGGAGAATTTGGATCCGTGCAACCAGGCACAATATCAAGATCACAACGATTACCCTGCACACAACCATTAGAGTAGCATCACTACCAAATGACACCACTACAATCTGATGTAAAAAGAAATTGAGATGCTAATAAACAGACAGACCTCTAATGACAAATGGCACAATGGATATGGAACCTCACTACACAGGTTTTTCAGAGGAACTATCAGAGATCCCAAATCTCATGATACTTCCAGCCAAGATTGATTGAAGTCAAGCATTAACTTACTCCTTCATGAATCAGACCAGCCGGAAATTCACATCGATCTTTTACAAAAACTGCATCTGGATAAATTGCATTCTCACAGGCTCCATCTTGAGATAATTCCTTTGTCAATCCCTGCAACATAAAACAGCTTTGACATAAAACAACATAAAACTTCTTTTGACAGAGACCTATTTAGAGCAATCACTCTATTGTAAGAAGGATTGGTCTCCACCCAAGAGGGATCCAAAACAGAGAATGAAGTTCAAGAATATGACCAGACATGGGACAACAAATTAACCTCTGGAGGCTGCAGGAAAGTGGGGAGGGTGCTATGTTTATGTAGTGCCCTTTGTAAAAATAAATGTCTTTCTAGAAACAAAGTCAATTTTGAACCTCTCTCCTTGAAACAGTCTACAAACTCGGGACTGTTTTTGTGTTTAAAGCTAACTTTCACAAAACTTTCCCATAAGTAAAACACAAACAAGAAAATGTTATTGCTAGTACTTTTTTCTATATCAGAATGCAAGCAGCGTGTGTAGATCATTGACAGGGAGTATTGCCATGCATATTGAACATTAGAATATCAATCGACGGACTGAATGGTTGCCAGCAAGAAATGTACACAAAATTTACAATGCACATAGTGTGAAGAAGCAAGCTATCTTCTCTAAAAGCTTCTTATCACCAAAAAGACAGTGACGCGGGTCGTGGCCCCTATGGCCACATTCTCCACTACCTCTCACCATCTGATGACATCAACTAGCTTTTCTATCTATCCCATTAACTAGCTAATTGTATGGCTATCTTTGGCCGACATTAACTAACTAACTGTCTAGTTCAAATTGTTTCTGTTCAATCCCTTATCCAGATGCATTTTTCTGATGCATTGCAGCAATGCCATGTACTCTGTGGTTGACAAAGCCGTGTGTATTTGTTTGCTGATTGGCCAACTGATGACACCTGCTGCCATTATGAATAAGTAGCCTGATGTGGACATTAGGGCCCTTTTGGACTAAAAAAGGCCTCCTTTTTGGTAACCTTGACTACAGTTAATCACTTTCTACATCCAATCTGAAAGAGATGACAATGGTCCATATGCATGGCAAATTATATTTTAATCACAACCGTTGCAAATATGCTCTCTTTCAATCTACTATGATTAATAGATGTAAATTAGTAAATCTTAATCTTTATGTTTTCATTGGAAAGGTTCATGACCTTCAAAATTATCATTCTTTTAGAACAAATATAAAATTTCAAAAAGCAACACGCCTCCCAAATTTCTTTCTTGGGCAAAATTGAGACAAAGGGTATTCTCTGAAGTTTGCTTGTCAATACCCTTCCGTTATTCCATTTTTTGGAAATGAAATTTTGAAATATAAAAACTTTCAAAGAACAAGAACAAAAATCTAAAAATTGGAAATTTTTTTGCACCTAAACTTTTCATCTTGGGCGTCTTACAAAGACGAGGATTGAAAAAAGACTTGGAAATTTTAGAATTGTGCATCTTGAAACCCCCCCCCCTTCCACACACACACACACACACACACCTCTCTTCCTTTCCCTTTTGAACTCCCTCCTCTTCCCCCTTGCAAACTAAAAACTTAAAAATGAAATTTCCCCCACCTTCATCATGCAAAGTTTTGGAACGACCCCAAAATGAAAATTCGGGTGCAAAAACGTTCAAGTGTTGCAATTTCTGTCCTAGTGTTTCAAAGTTTTTATATTTCAGAATCACATCTTCCAAGTCCAAAGACACCCTAATACTTCCTCTTGTCAACATCCCCTAATCCCAACTATCCTGTAATGTCAATTTTTGATGCAGAATAGATTAACCCATGATGCACAGTTCCCTTCAGATATTTCAAGGCCCCCTTGCTGTGAAAATCAAAAGATGGATTCGCTTGCAAACAATTACCTAGGATTCATCAAGATCAAAACAACAAAAACACCTAAAGCTTGAACCATGAAAATCACCTCAATACAAAAGATGAACTTATTTACATATTGAGAAGTCCTTCGCATGTTTCCGACCCATAATAAATATAGGTTTACATTACATTAGGCCCGACACCTGATGGATATTTCAGCCAAAGTATCTGATTTAGAGGAGAAACTAGCCAATCTGCGAATGTACTTGGAAACCAAAATACTTTCTTATGAATTTTCTTAGCTGATTTGTCCTTAGGGACAAGGATGCTCGAGGGGTTGACTCCTACACCCCAGATTTTTTTTCATATGATTATTGGACATGTGGCATTTAGTAGAGTTTTATTTCTTTTTCTTTTGATGTGATGTTGCATCCACTATTTGTTTCATGTTATCGAATGTATGTCTTAATTATGAAATGATTTATCATGTAAAAATGCAATGTACATGTAATTGACCAACTCACAACCATTGCGTATGTAAGTGATCAAATAGATTGATAGGTGAATATACAGACTGGATAGAATGAATAAATGCATGCTTGCTACTTTTAGTTGGTGGAATGGCTGAGTACTCAAATGAACTTATTTGCTCGGGGTAGATTATTGTATTTTTTACTCAAAGGGACAATTGAATGACCACAAACAGTGATTATGCACTGGTGACCTAAAAGCTAGTTTGAGTGTTGGAGTAAGTACTAAAAGTGTATAGTTGACACCTTTCAAGTTTAAAGCAACCAATAATATTGATCACATTGAAGCATGCTAGAGCTCGATAGGAGTCTTAAGAGCTCCACAATGGTATCTTTGCATGTCAAAGATGACGCTTGCATGTGGTTACATCACAAATACGATTGTGAAGCAATATTTAGGTAGTTTTAGAATTGCAAGGGAAATGTATGTTGTTTGGCAAACTAGGGCATTGTTCCCAGCAAAAGTTAGGTGTGAGGACGTGTTAGTCTATTCCTGCCAACGTGCACACGGGCCTCTGTATAGCACATGGGGCATCATGACACATGGCCACAGCCACTCCTACCACAGCTCCATCAACTAGCGAGCACCTCCACCACCCTATATGCCCTCTTCGTCACATAGACCACCAGCCACTTTTGCACCTCCACCACCTCATGTGCCCTCCTCCTCACATAGACCTCCATCATGGGCTGGGCCCTCTTCATCGCATAGACCCTCCATCATGGGCTGGGCCCTCTTCATCACATAGACCACTAACCAAATCTACAAAGACTTCTGCAGCGCACATCCTGAGGGCGCACTAGGTGGCCTCTTCCCCAGTTCCTTCCTTCCCATCTGATCCATAGAAGCATCACCCTCCATTGCACCTCAAACTCACACCATACCATCTCGCCCACGGATTAATCTTAAACAGCAAATTTTCCTAAAGAGTGTCAAGTAGACGGCTCCAGAAAATGCATCAAATGCAGTGTCTCAGATGTTTTTTGGCCTTAACCTACCATTCTTTATCACCGACACTCAAGTTTTCAGGGATGTTGTGGGAGCTGTAGCTGCCACATATCCTTCTTTCACACCACCCACTGTAGAGCCGCTTCACACCACCTGCCTTAGAGAGTGAGTGAACACCCTCATGGACCAGCTTGAGATCCTCAGAGGGGCCAAGCAGACGTACAATTGGCTCTATCATGTCTGATGGTTGGACAGATACCTGCAATGTTTGGACAGAAACCTGCAGTCAACGAGTGATTAACATCCTGGTTTCTTGTTGCATGGGGAAAATGATGTTCTTACGAGCAATGGATGCATCACAAGAAGGGGCAGCGATTATAGCAGGGTACATTTATGGCATTATTTGTGAGGCAATAATTGAGGTTGGCCCTACCAATGTGATTCAAGTGTTTACTGATAATGCCTCCAATTGCAAATGCATGGGGGCTTTGGTGACGGCAGAGTTTCCCATGATCGTGTGGACCCCTTGCACTGTGCATTGCATCAATCTACCGATGCATGATATTGGAGACTTAGACAGATCACTTATGTAGCCTCCTTTTTAGTCAGATTTGTGACTAAAAAGAGGAGGGTTCTTGGCATGTTCCGAACATACTGCATCTTGGAGCTGCACAAGCCAGCATCTACTCGATTCGCATATCACCTCCTCATTCTTGATCAATGATCACCTTGTGCACATTAGAGAGGAGTTGCACAAGAATGACAACTAGCATGGAGTTCTTGGATGCCGGTTTCAGCTAATGACGAGGATGTCCGATTTTCATCTATCATTTTTGGGAATGACTTCTGGCAAGAGGCAGAGGACCTAGCATGTGTGCTGCTCCCCATTTACCACATGCTGGATCAGTTTGACAGAGAGGGTTGTACGATGGGACTGCTATACGAGTTCATGGACCTGATTGGCCAGAAACTTCATCAGCCCGTTCTATCAGAGTCCACTGTCCAGGTACAATCTTATTCAATCTACTTGTAAATTTGTCATTTCAATGTTTTCTGGGAATGCAATTTATTAACGAACGTATATCTATGTTGTGTATCAGGATGCAGGCATCTTTGCTTAGTGACTGACTCTGGAGCGAGACACCATGCTCACCCCTTGTCATGGTGGCATATGTTTGGTGGGCCCACACCTGAGTCACCACCAGAGTCCTCTTCCAGGACTGCTCAACATCAATCTGCAAGTGAAACTCGAGCACCTGGGTGGTTGGTGGTTGGTGGTTGGTGCACTATTGGATGACTTGCAGGAGAATTTAGCTGCAGAGCTCGGTCGGGGTTGAGGTGGGAGAGCATGATCAGGGAGATCTTGGATCAGAAATTTTGGAGCCAGATAACCACGCAGATGATTTTAAAGATTATATTGATATATTGGACCAGGATGATGCATGCAGCCATGCAGCCATGCATGTATGAGCATGGCATGCATATGTAGCTATTGGACATGCATGTGATGTTGATAGCTTGTTACAGGTTCCATGTATTTGTGGTTGGGTGGAGAGTTGTCATCATAATTAATTTTGTAGAGACATTCTATGATTTTCCAGTGTATTCAAGAGATGCAAATACACATGAGCCATGTCATCCAGCATGATGATTTATGCTAGACATTATGTCACTTGCTTACCCTCGTCTCTTATTGGGACGGATACGATGACGCCCACCCCAATGCATTACAGCCACGTGTCCTCACCCTGCCCCCACCATCTGCCCCCTGCCAGCCACCTGCACACCTTCCTGCAAAGCTCAGCTTTGTCCCATAAGTTTCCTATGGACTGAGCAGCTTCTGTATATATTACAAAAATTGTTTAATACTCCCATGTGTGCACGCCCAGGGGCACGCCAGCCAGGCACGGTGCTCGGGGAAAATTCGTGCTCCAGCTGCCCGGTGCCACCTGGCCCTGCCTGGCGCCAGTCTACCTGCCCGGCGTCACCTTGCGCTTGCGCCCGCCTCCCTGCCTGCCTGTGTGGCGCCAGCCTGTGCCCTGCCCGGCGCCACACACGCTGCCCGGCGCCAGGGTAGGGTGCTCGGAATCGCAAACCGCGAGAGCGGTCTCACAAAGAGAATTTTGAGGGCCCGGGCACCCTATCCAGGTGTCGCATAGGCACGGGAGCGGGCGTTACTCCCCCTCCCGGGCCAATAAGTGCCAATAAGCGACATCGCTTGGTTACTTTCAAGGGAGAAAACAACTGACAGAGCTGACTATGATAACAAGAAAAAGAAAACAGGGTTTTTCAAACATGCAATTGATGAATAAGTAGACTCTCATTTTCAGTAAAATATGATCGTTATTAGCACTTTCAGTTTCTAACGAAGGCAAAACTGGCGAATAAAATCCCTATAATCGGCCGTCTGTATTTCGTTGGACACCGTATAATATATGGTATTTCTCTATTTATACGACCATACTCCGTTCCGCATGAAGAGATGAATCGAATTGAGGAGGAGATCGACACGGAGAATATTGGAGGCATTTCTGCTATGGCTCAGCGGCAGCAGGAGTGTTGAGGATCGTCTCGATGAATCTGATAGAAGGTGTGTGTGATAAGATCATGTTTATCTATGGGAAATTGGAGTGAGGAGATTGCTCTCTGGTGCCAGTGCATGTCGCCTTCAGATCAGTAATTTGGTGGTGATGTTTCTTTGTGGGAAGAAACACGCGAGCTGTTGAGGGAGATCAGTCGTGCTTACTATTGAGATCACAGAACTGTGCATGAAGAATTTACCTGCAATAGAAGGGAGGCTACTCCGGCCATTTGTTGAGAGAAGTGGTATGGAATGAGGAATTTCTACAGCCGTTGTGGGCCTTTGAAGAAATTACACTGAGTATGATCGATTTGAGTTGGCGGAGGTTGACAATGCATGGTGCTGAGGCGATTCATAACAACTTGTACAAGCTGTGATGAGTAGTCAAAAACTATTTCACAATTGATAATGTTCGACCAGGTTGCAGATCGAGCTTATCCGTTTCTTTACATTATTGAACAGGAGCAGAGCTTTTCGATGCGATCGTGTAATGATCTATGAATCTATCGCTTCTGTCTTTTTACAAACAAACAGCGATGGCGATGGCGATGGCGTCTTCTTCAAACCGCAAGACACACAATTCAGATATATTTATATGGTATTGAGATTTACAATTCAGATGTATTTATACGGTATAAAAAAAGTGCTAATAACGTCAGATAACGGGGCCCCCAGGGCCCGTTATCTAATACATTGTATCCATTATCTTCCATGACAAGCTTTAAGATATTGGTCGTTAAGGCCAGCAGAAGAAAGTTCCCTTTACAATTCATTTAGTAGGACACCTCTGCATATTTATTTCCTTCTTATAAGTCATTTCTAGAGATATTTTATGCAACTTAGCAAGTTTGAAGGACTACCTCAGTAAAGAAAGTGGCCGGCATATTTTTGAACTTGGAATAAACCTTAAATTCGATTTTGTATGGTCCGTTCCACTCTTTCCCATCAGTGAATGAGAACTCCAATGTAAGGGCTGCAAACCAGTGCATACCACTCAGATTCAATTAGCAACAATGAAGAGTAAAACTAGCAATTAGTTACACAAATACTGTGCTCTGATCAATGAACCTAACATGTAGAGTTGCTCTTAAATAGATCAACAGCACAAATACACCTTGACAAAATAATACTGCAACTTTAACAAAAAACTGATAAAAATGAAAGTCAGTTGTCATTAGGAAGCTCAAGAAACTTACCATGCAAAGGAACGTTAATCTTAATGGTATAAAATGGAGAACATTTTATACCACGATCTTTTCTGGTCATGACTCTTGGTTCACCACCACACATGATGGGCTGATTGAATCCTCCTGGAATTCCAAAAATTAAAGCAGAATAATAAAAAAAATTACTTAATATGAAAAGGTCAACAAAGATCGTACCTAGAATTTAAACTATCAGCTTCATAATTGGACGGGTGTGAAAACGATAGTCACAATCATGTGAAAAAGCCCTTTCAAGCATGTACTATGTCACCATGCTGAGAACCAAATCACAAATTTTCTTGAAGATGGCAAAAGTAAGGGATTTGGTGTGGCTGACTTTTTGGCCAACCGCTTTATGTAGTAATGGAGTTGTAACCTATGCAAATTTGTCAGCCGAACGTCCCAGGTCAGAAAACTAATCTCATGTGAATGGGTGATTATACAAATTTTTCATCTGCCAAAATGGTACCAAAATGTGAAAAGTAAAAGCTGAAGTATTGGCTTTAAGTGCTTCTGAGGACTGGATATGCAATTTTGTTTTGATTCATCAAGAGAAGACTGCAGCACCACCAGCGCATGTCAGTAAGCAGCCCCCACCTGATACTAGCAAACTTAGACAACGTGGAGTTTTAGGTAGTTCTAACATACAATATGTTATGTCAAGGTTTATTAGAAGCACTGACGCTCACACAAGCTATTGCAATTGTCACCCAAAGAACCCAAAACTTTCAGAGGTTGCTGCAAAAAAAAAGAATATGACTGCCCTGAGTTCTAAGGCCCATCTTTCTATCGGGTTTCTGGGAGGAATTTTTTATACAGTTTAAGAAATGCCAAAGTTGCTATTAGAGAAAAGAATAATACTCTCATAGAAGGGTTCGACAAAAAAGAAAGTGCAACATTATGAAGTGCAGGACTGCTTCTGAGGGAGATGCTACACATGAGAGTGTGGAGCTGGATGGCGGGATATATATACAATATACATATATATATGTTAGGAAATGCAGGCTGGTGCTCAGAGCATCATCACCTCGAACATTCAAAAGCTACTTGAATGACATAGTCACTGACTCAATTATTATCAATCACGATTGAAAAAATAATACAACAGTGATCAAAAAACATAATAATGAACTTATTTAACTGCAGCATAAAAATTGGGTGGCTGAAAATAGTGGCAGTGACTAGATTTTTATAATAATGAGCTTAGGTCATTGTGCCATAGAAATTGAGCATCAAACTTTGGCTGAAAATAGGGGCATCTTCAATGAAAGTAGTTTTCCCACAAGCATAGTGTACTGAAGCTCTTATAATAAAGTATTGTGTTATCTACATATTCTCATGCAAACAGATATGCAAGACATCTCACTCCCTGAAACCTGCAACCTTGACCACAGTTACTGTAAACCAAGAGATCTTAGAAGGTGTGATTATGAAGCTGAAGGCATGTAGTGGCTCAAGGAGTGGAACTATTATAAGCTTTGCAGGAATTTCTTGTATTTGATGGACTTCGCCGATAGTGGTTCTTTTGAGAGGCAGGAAGCTTGCACAATGTATCATACAATTCTAACATCCACTTATAATGAAAAACACAATTTCCACAACTTCAACAAACTCTGAAACAGGGACACCTTGGACCGAGGCTTTTTTTAGGAGATGGTCCACTCCATATCTCAGATTGGAAAGAAAGATGAAAATAACTACATGCCTGTAATTATATCTAATAAACTCTGCAAGAAATGGCTGTCATGCAAGTAGGGAATATAACGAGTCCATCCCAACAAGTCCAAGTTCTCATAAGGAGATTCAGGGAAGTATCCTAACTCTTAGCTATATGACGATTGGTAATTTCCAAAAGTAAGAATCATTCCACAAAAACTACAGTTTAAAGTTTTAAACTTCATCTGAACTCTACACAGCTCTTCAAATATTTTCACCACAGAACAAACAAGGAGGTCACTCTTACCATTGAAAGCAATGCCGTATGCCTCATTTGGGATCAACTTGCTCGAAGAAGGATTGAAATAAATTGTAATGAGTTCACCCTGTTCAACCAGATTTGGAATTGGGAATCAAGAAAGTTAGTCAAAATAAGTACAAACCTGCTACTTTTATCTTCCATTGTTTGCTCTGTCCTGTCCGTATAAATTCTTGAAATTTGAGGCATTTCTAAATGAAAAATAGGCAGACACAGAAGAACTTAAAAGGCCGCTGCACTGACAAACTCTCTGATTGATCATTGTTCTGAAGGTTGAGGGTGGTTACTTAATCCATAAATTGAGCCTTAAAAAAAAATGGCATGAGATTCATTATGATGTTCCAAGTAAATAGTAAAATGGTCATATCATCATTTAAATATTGTAAGTAACTGATAAACCTATTTACTTTGTCATTCTCACACATTAATAGATGCTAATCTCACATGTATCAAAGGCTAATTGCAGAAAGGCTACCTGAGATATGGAAGTTAATAGAATAGATCTCAACTAAGTGGCAGACGTCCATCAATAGACTAGAGGTGCCTCCTGGCATCTGCATGGGAGTAAGTATTATTGACCAGTACCATATCCTTGTGTGGCTAGGATTTAGGAACTAGAAATTTCTAGCACTAAATACTTGTTGTGGTAGCCACAGTCATTTAGAGTATTCTATTCCCTACTGACAAAGTATTGTTTCCTCTTCACATGAGCCTCACATTTCATTTATTTGCAGATATGAATCAGCCCCAAATGATTCTTTCGCGAATCGGGTTCGTTTGCCAATGAATTGTGGTTTGTGGAAACTTGACCATAAACTCATTTTGTGAAAAATATGCAAAATTTAGCTTGATTGTTTCTCACTTTCATGTACATATGTCCACCACCACATTGTACTTTACATGTTTTCTACGCATAAATATGTACATCAAATTTCCATCACCCTCATGGTCCTACTCAAATGATGGGGTTACTATCCGTCTTTGACAATGTCAAAGGTCTATATACTGAGAACATCTCCAACTATACGCAACAGCTCTTATGATATGATATTCTGCAACCATGATGCACATATTAATGCCTGTATTTGCTTGCAAATCCCAATCCTTATGATTGGTATTGTCTGTATTTTTTGCAACAGCATAACTATCAAACTCGTTGGCTAACACTCGTCTTTGGCATTTTGGTTAAAGCTTCCATTCTATCTTATAATTCACACCTTGGGTATATAATTTTTGCTGCTCCTTTCTACATCATACAGTAACAACTTCACCATATGCATTTTTTGTAGTCTTCTATTTTATGTCATTTACATTGTCGTTGCATAT
This sequence comes from Diphasiastrum complanatum, assembly GCA_029204225.1. Taxonomy (NCBI): domain Eukaryota; kingdom Viridiplantae; phylum Streptophyta; class Lycopodiopsida; order Lycopodiales; family Lycopodiaceae; genus Diphasiastrum; species Diphasiastrum complanatum. The sequence continues at coordinate 11,013,244 of CM055107.1, read as the reverse complement.
GAGTATGAATCTAGAACACGAGAAGGTTTTGTTAGTTGGGAAATGTTAGGGACATGATTACAGTATATCTATGTGGACCTCTGCTGTACTCAGAGACGTTAATTTAGTATTGGTCCCTTGATTATTTTAAGGAACCAACATACAGTTAATTATATTATGGGACTCATTGAATTGACATCGTCTAGTAGCTCAAAAGTTCATCTAGAGTAGCCCTAACCATAATGGTAACTTCTTGGATGGCTCTCCTAAGGGCTTCCAGATCAATATAAATAGGGTAACACAAGAGATGTATAATTCATTGATTCCATTGCTCTTGAATACTTTTTAGGAGGAGGCTGTATAGCACTTCTTTGTAGGGGATTTGTGACTACTTACATTGACAACTATTGATGCTCATACATGTTCTTAGTTGGAGAGCATTATGTGAAGCATTTATTACTGTCTTCTTTTCTTCATGGGTATATGTCACATATGGTATTTGGTGTCACAAATACATAATGTCTCGAAGTTATGGGTATTGTCATACATTGCAATTCATCCAGTGTCAATATCCCTTCCATAGATGAATGATGATCTTGAAATTAGAAAAAAAATTTATTGCCTAATGTGTACAACCAACTTTACAATCTATACATGTTTACTCCATTCTTGCTGGTTATTTCTGTTGACAGTTTAGCTGAAAAACAATAGAAACCTGAGATAAATTTTGAGACTCCATGCAGCCGCATCTGTCAAGTCCCCCTCCCTCTCCCAAAAATAAGACAATAGTGTAAGTTGTGTCAACGAGAAAATGGCTGATTTAACTGAAATCTAGCAAGTCATGATGACTTACAGCACAGGGAGGCCGACCTGTTGCAGTTTCCCAATAAACAGATGAGTACCCCATTTCAAAATCAGCCCAAGTTGGAAGAGTGTATCTGCAAGACAGATTCTAGTCAATGGCATCTCATATAAGGGTCAATGTAACAATATACAACAATATAACATCTTTAGTCATCATCTGCAATTGCTAGATTTTGAACCTTGTGCTAACTCCCACCTTGGTACTACAGCGCAAGCACAACTCCATAGTGCAAGGCTACTGGCTCGATACTATGCTTGTTTCCACCAAGTAATGAAAAAACAGCCCACAAGAATAACCTTGAATTGGATGAGAAATAACCACCTTCATCCTTTTCCCAATAAACTTTTGAAGCCATAAGAAGGAAAAGTATAAGGAAATTTTATTATACATTGATGACCTTTAGCTTGAGATCCTTATTTATGCTTCAAATGCTCTCCTATACATCCTCTGCAATCTGACTGAAGAGTTGTCAATTTTTCCTTTTGGCCCCTTAATATGGTAAGTTCATTCATGCTTAGAACATGGATTCGTGTAATTGGTCATGTCTCCACTTAGCACATATTGTTACAAATGAAAAATATTGAGGAATTCAAACAACAGCATAAGTGCACTCTCCTCAAGGGTTGACCGTTGACTATCATGAACTACACTCATTCATGATCTCCACTTGAGGAGACTAAAGTGTATAACATCAGGTAAGGATTTAGGCTCCTCTTATGTAGCAATTTCCTTCAAAATCTACACCTCTTATGAAAATTTCAAAGGTCAATCCTTTTCCAATGAAATCACCTCATCCTTACTCAGGACTGCAGGTATTCTAGATTCTTTTCGTATTTTGGCCCTAAGCTTTGAACCTCGAGCAATTTAGAAAGGTGTATTATTTTCCAAATAGAGACAATATGAGATCGATAAAAGCTATGTGGATGAGTTTACACAATCTATGTAACTTTGTTTGATCTGATTTCTGCTGAAAAACAGAATTCAGGAGTGTAGAGGTCCTCACGTCAGTTTTTTGTGATAAATTTGATGGTGAAAAATACCTTGGTGACTCAGCAGTATGATGTGTCGAGGATTTTACTGGCTACTAGTATAGTTAGCTAATTTGCAAGCAATCTATCATTAATTAGATAAGCATAAAAGAGAGATCACACCACAATCCAAGAGAACACTTTTTAATTGTATTAACAAAAGAGACTTATGGGAACATATACACAGTCTATTTTTTGTGGGGTACCACTGCATGGCAGTTCGGTCCCCGTTACGGGACGTGTGTCCCAATTTACACTACGTGTGCCGTTATGCTGGCACTCATGCACACTATTACATAAGCAATAAAAAACTCGAAAACACTGCTAAAAGCGGAAAGTCATAAAACTGTAAGATAAACTCGGGCTTACTTATTCTAACACTCTCCCTTAAGCCCTAGTTTATCTTTTCTTACAAAGAGCTTTTCTCTAAAAAACTCAAACTTATTACTTAAAGCTTTAGTGAGTATATCAGCTAATTGATTCTCTGTCTTACAATGCACTACATCTATTTCATTAGATAACAACTTCTCTCTAATGAAATGATATTTAATTTCTATATGCTTCGTGTGTGCATGAAATATAGGATTTTTAGCTAGTTGTATAGCACTTTGGCTATCACATCTGATCACAGTAGGCTTGTTCTGCGGAATTCCAATGTCTTCTAACATTCTTCTTAGCCAAACTGCTTTCTGCATAGCTGAACATAATGCTTTGTATTCTGCTTCTGTAGTAGAAAGAGCAACTGTGTCTTGTTTCTTACTTGACCAAGAGAATACACCATGACCAACATGAAATACATACCCTGTGATAGATATCCTGTCATCAATACAGCCTGCCCAATCTGAATCAACAAAGCCCTGTAAAACTGGTAAAGTATGTTGCCTCTCATACAACAATCCACGGGTTAACGTGCCTTTCACATAACGAAGAATTCTCTTCGCTGTTTTCCAGTGAATCTCTCTAGGAGTAGCCATGAATTGAATCACAACACTTACAGCATAACTTATGTTAGGACGAGTAGTTGTGAGATAAAATAGTGAACCAATTAATTGACGAAACAAAGTAGCATCAACTAGTGCACTCTCATCTTGGTTAGATAGTTTCTTACCAACCTCCACAGGTGTAGATACTGGCTTGCTATCGCACATTTTGAAACGCTTTAGAATCTCATTCACGTACTTTGTTTGTGTTACCGCGATGCTACAACAACCTTGCCATACTTCCACTCCCAAACAGTAGTGCATTAAGCCAAGATCAGCATTATCAAAAGTAGAAGATAAGTCCTTCTTGATTGCACCAATCAAATCATCATCATTACCTGTGATTATGAGGTCATCTACGTACAACACAATCAGTGTGATCCTAGATTCACGAGCAAAGTAGTAAAGATTGAAATATGAAGAAGCGCGTGTCAAACCTCTAGATAGGAGATGCTCATCAAAGTGGCTATACCAAGCACGTGGTGCTTGCTTCAATCCATATGAGGCTTTCTTTAGTTCGCATACTTTGTCTTCCATGCCATGTACCACAAAGCCACTAGGTTGCTCATGTACACTTCTTCTTCAAGCTTACCATTCAGAAATGTGGACTTTACGTCCATTTGGTGTAGATTCCATCCAAATAGTGCCGTCAAAGCAATCACCATGCGAAGTATATTCCACTTAGCCACAGGAGCAAAGGTCTCTTCGTAGTCAATGCCCTTGCTTTACGCATAACCCTTCACTACAAGCCTTGCTTTGTGTTTTGCAATAGTTCCATCGACATTGTTACTTGTCCTGTATACCCATTTGTTGCCAATGGGTCTTTTGTCCTTTGGAAGATCCACTATCTCCCAAGTGTCATGGTGTTTGATGGAATCAATCTCCTCCTGCATTGCTTTTTGCCATATCTCCTGGTTTTTGGCCTCCTCAAAGCAAGAGGGTTGTATCCAAATGTGTCAGACTTTTGCTTAATGGTGTAGATCTAGGTCTTTCGTGAGTAATCATCAATGAAGGTTAGAAAATAAAATGCTCCACCAATAGACATTACCTTCATTGGCCCACATAGGTCAGAGTGTATCAACTCAAGCACTCGTTTTCCCCTTGTTGCTCCTTCTTTGTTGAACTTCTTCTTATGTAACTTGCCTAGCACACACTCCTTGCAGATGGACTCTTCATTGTCATCCAAGCTAGGTAGACCTGTTACCATCTTGAGCTTACGACATACATCTATGCTATAAATCACTTTGTGATATAGATGTTGATGCTAATGCATTGCACTTCGTAACAACAGCATTTAACTTGTACAAACCACAAGTTTTATCCCTAAAGCCATCAGCAATCACCTTGAAACCATGTTTCACATCCTTGATCTGGCATTTCTTGTCCACCTTCAACTTATGATCTATCATTGTACCAACAAATAATAGACTCTTCCGAAGACCAGGAACTTACAACACATTTTCAATTACCTTCACATGTCCATCAGGAAATTGAATAGGCACTGCACCAACTCCATGAATTTGGCACTCATCGCCATTTGCCTGCGCAACTCTATCTCCATCGTCAGTAAGGTCCAGGTTTTTAAACGTTATCGCTATCATTCTCTTCCTCGGCAAAATTGGTCAACTGCTTCACTTTGCCCCTCTTAATGTCCGCCTTCTTCTTGCGACAATCTCTTGCCCAATGTCCAGACTTTTGGCAATAGAAACAGAGTCCTTTCTTCTTCTTGCCTGATGTGGATCCTTGATTGTCATCCTCCACATTCGACTTCTTGGGTTGCTTCTTATATTTATGCTTCCCTTTGGCTAGCATTGCTTGCTCTTTCGATGAGGTTAGTCGAGTTTTTACCACTTCACGCCTTTGTTCCTCCTGTAATATGATGTCGTGAAGATTTGCAAATGTTGGTAGCCTCTCCCTCGAAGCAATGCCACTTGCAAACATTTGGAAACTTTCGAATAAGCCATTCATAGCTGTGTGAACTAGCTCAACATCCCTTATTGGCTCTCCAATAGCTGTCAATTGGTCTCTAACTCCTTTATTCGCGTAAAATAGGACCCTACGCCCTCATTCTCCTCCATGCGAACACTTATGAGTTTAGTCCTCAAAAACATCATTCAAGAGGAGTTCGCCGTCTGAAACTGTGTCTTGAGTGCATTCCAAGCACCTCTTGCTGATATAGCTTCATTAATGTGGGCAATGACATGATCCTTCACTGACAAATTTATCAAGGATAAGGCCTTCTGCGGCCTTTTGTCAAATGCATGAATATCGGCTGGAGTTGTAGTTGGCCGTTGTTCCACCCCAGTGATGATGTCCCACAGATCCTGTTCCATGAAAATACTTTTCATTTTGAATTTCCAAATGCTATAATTGGATACCTCGTCCAATTTACTGGCTTCTCTAAGCTCAAATTCCCCCAATCCTGCCATTTCGCCAAAAATTGCTCCTATAGCGCCTTAATTGGGCCCAATGACAAGCTTATCGAGCAATTTGAACTTTTAAAAGTCAACTTTAAGGTCTGACCAAAAAAGTTTCAGGACCTCCCGCTGCTTTTCCGCCAAATTGGAAGCCAAATCGGTGTCGTCCTCCAAAATGCCCTTCGTCACCAACTCCCAACTACTTGCACACTAGAATGGTGAAAACACTTTTGGCGTGCTCCGAACACTTTCTCTGCGGCAATCACTCTGTTTTCAGGTACCGTACTTGTAGGGTACAGTCCTTTTCTGCTCTTAATTTGGAGGATTTTGGCTTTTGGACGGCCCTAAACAGAGAAAAGACCCAAAAGATATGTGCCCTTAAAGAAAATGCACTGTTTCTTCACAATAACTTCAAACTTCGTGAATTTGGGGACCCAACTCCAATTTCACATTGAAAATTTTTTAAGAAGTTGAAGTGTAAAAAGCCCTTCAATTCCTTAAGGCTTTTTCAGGGCCCTTCAAGCCAATCCCATTGGTTCTTTAGGATCTTATGGCCCACATTAGATGTGATCTCCCCCGTCCATCTGCCAAGTCTATGATCCAATGATCTGCAAACGATTTGGGTGCTGATCCGTGCTCCCCTGGCCGCTAGATCTCTCAATACGCTAAGTGATAGGCGCAACTGCCCGCTCGCTGGCCCGCGAGTCCTCCTCTCTTTCTGGTTTTTTTTCCAGGCTTACTTCACAAAATGGCTATGGCAGAAAGTTTTAAGCTTCTCCAAAAACTTGATACAGCTCACTATGCTGTCCGCGGCTCCTCACGGCCCTTCACCAGTACATTAACAGTACTAGGGCACCCCTATCCATGCATTCACAGCACTGAAAAATACTACGTGTGGAGAAAGATCCACAGTTTTGTGCATGCAAACCCTAGACTAGGGTTTCTTCGGCTTTTAAAAACCTCAGGAAGCTGTTTTTCAGATCTTTGGATGACCAAATAGCATGCTCTGAGGTCGCCCTACTACTTGCTGCCCTCTGCTTCAAACTGCGCTGAAAACGGCGTCCAAACGAGTGCACACCGGGCACAAACACCAAGCAGGCTCGAAAATTGACAATTTTCGATTTTTCTCTCGGATTAAGCCAAAAGCTTTATGCTGAAGCTTGAATTCTACTGCACCTGCAAACGATTGCTTATGTAACTAACCGTAAACTAGTTCTTAGAATTTTTCCAAAATTCGGCTTCCAGCTAACATCGAACTGCACCACTCCCAGGCTCTCATACCATGTCGAGGATCTTACTGGCAGTATAGTTAGCTAATTTGCAAGCAATCTATCATCAATCAGATAAGTAGAAAAGAGAGATCACACCACAACCCAAGAGAGCACTTTTTAACTATATTAACAAAAGAGACTTAAGGGTACATATACACAGTTTATTTTTTGTGGGGTACTGCTGCATGGCAATTCGGTCCCCGTTACGGGACGCGTGTCCCAACTTTACACTACGTGTGCCGTTAAGCTAGCACTCATGCACACTATTACATAAGCAGTAAAAAACTCAAAAACACTGCTAAAAGCGGAAAGTCATAAAACTGTAAGAGAAACTCGGGCTTACTTATTCTAACAGATGTTGATCCACGTCTCAAAAATAGATAGGTCACATCATTCTGGGTGAATCAATTGTAATATTGTTCTTTTTGATAATTGGGCTGTCGTCATTTTCAGGTTATTTTTTTAATATTTTTATCCATGTTAAAAATACTTAATTTGACGTTTTCCTTCAATAGGTGTGGTGAGTTTTTTTTTTCATGATGAAACCTTTATTGGAAATATCTTATATTAGTTTTGTTCTGAGTTCATCTAACTATGATGCAATTACATTTGAGTGAGCATTCCAAGATCTTTAAGAGAACAAAAACCTCAGGTTTTTCTAGAACTTTTCAAGGGACTATAAGCCTAGAGTTTCTTTGAAGAATTTTGAGAATTTGGTAGACTTGTTTATCCTGAAGATTTCGGAGTTGGCTTTGGATTTTTCCAATATTTTTCAAGCATTAAGTTTCAAGTCAAACTCTATCTTGCATAACAAGCATTTTTTAGGATGTCTTGCATGAGGATTTGTCTCAGTGGGATTCACCTTCTATTTGGATGGTATCCTATATTCCATGTTTGCAAGTTTGAAAATAACGTGGGCTTTAAGGTAACAATGTAGCTGTGTTGCAGCGGATCGCGATCCGGAAGGATTTCGATCCGGATCGCGCGTTCCGGGACCATAAACGCGGTCTCGGAACGCGAAAAAATTTTGAAATTTTTTTATGTGGGCCGCGAGCAGGCAGCCCGCGGCCCACATAAAATTTTTTGCATTTTGAGAGTTGGAGAGTGAGAGAGAGCAAGGATGAGGAGGTGATTGTGGATTGTGGGCAGCGTGGGGCATCAATCTGTGCGTGATCAGGACGGTGGAAGCGACGAGGTGGCGGCGTTTGTCTCCAAAACGATTTTAGGTAAGTTTTGACTTCAAACCTTGGTAGCTCATAGAATGAGCTGTAGGCAACGTAATGAACTGGTTTTTGGTTTCAAACCATCTGTATTGAACCCCACAGAAATGCTCATGCTGTTAGTTTTTCCCATTTTTGCTTCTATAAAAAGATATGAATCTCATGCCCCTTTTCCATTTGTTTTTGACTCTTTTTGCAAAGTAGCTTATAATCATCAGATTGAGGTGCAATTTTAGGCCAAACTGTGTTTCGTCATGCCCTCAAACATGCCTGTGCTGTTAGTTTCGGTTTTTATCGCTTCTAGAGAATGTTTCGGTTTAGGGCCCAAATCACATGCATTTTAGGGTTTAGGGTTGAATGCGAACAATCCAATTGTTGTTGCTACCAACAGAATACTGACATGTGATTGTTTGCTTCCTCTTTTGCAGGTCTGATACATTGCCTGAGTCACACGATCTGATACATTGACAGATTCACACGATGCCGGTCCTTGGTAGAGGCATTTGGTCAGAGGTAGAGTTGACAGAGGGGGGTGTGGCTACGCACCAGAGATCTGGTGCCCGCAGATGGAGATGCCTGCATTGTGGCGGCATTTTTACTGGTTCTCTTACCAAGGTTAGCGCCCATTTGCTACGACTCACCATGCCAGATGGGCGGGGGATGGGCATATCCATTTGCCCTCGCATATCAGATGCAAAGGTGGAGAGATTGATGGACACATACGGGCGTGACGGTTCATCTCTTGAGCCTTTGAGACCATCTCACAGTGTTGTTCATGGGTTAGTGGCAGGAGCAGGGACTAGAGCAGGTTCGGGACATGGTAGAGGTGCAGGGTTCAGAGCAGATGCAGAGGCAGGGCCTAGTCACACTTGGATCTTTAGAGACACTTGCCTTCAGATAGCATCAGCTGATTCGTCATGGAGGCCTCCGAGGAGAGAGGCATTGCGCACGACCATGCTACGACAGGAGGAGGAGACCATCACACGGGAGCTGAGCTCCATTCGCACAGCGTGGCAGACATAAGAATTTTTTGCTACTCTACCACTTCATTTGTTTCAATCTAGAAATTACCACAGTGTTTGCAAGTGCACATGTCTAAGAAATGTTGTATTTTTGCAGCTATGGATGCTCGATATTGAGCGATGGATGGACTGACACTTGTCGCCGATCTGTCGTCAATATCCTAGTGTCTTGCCCACTTGGCACAGTCTTCCTACGAGGCGTGGATGCTACTCGAGCTGGTGGAGCCATCACGGCCGAGTTCATCTATGAGGCAGTGATCTCTGTAGTGCAGGAGATTGGGGCAGAGCATGTGGTTCAAGTCGTTACAGACAACGGCTCGAACTGCAGATCGATGAGAGAGATGGTGATGAGGGAGCACCCAAGTATTGTGTGGACCCCGTGCGCTGCACATTGCATTGACAGTTAATGGACGACACTGGTCCTGAAATTGATGGCAAACTTGATAAATGAACTGCCCTTGAAAAAACCTTCCATTTGATACCCATATCTGTATTAAAAAAATTTCAAAAAAAACAAAAAAAAAACGTTCCGGAAAGCCCTAATGGAAATTTCCGGAATGCGATCCGGAACGCGTTCCGGAACGCGGCCTGCAACCTTGCAATGTAGTAATTAGTGCAACTGAGTTGTTTAATGTGGCGGTAACTAATTGGTGTTAATGTGAATGTGGTAACACTTTATTGAACTTATCACTTGCCTTTATTTTTAAATATACAGGTATCACACAATAGCCGGTATTTTTTGACATACATAAACATATCTAATTTGATTTGACTACAGCCGACAACAGTAGTTGTGGATGAGAGAGTGTACACAAAAAAGGCCAATATATGGAGATGGCGGTGGGTTGATACACGTAGGAGCTTATGAGTTGCCAATTGATAGTGAGAAAGCGATAACCAAGAGGCGATGAATTGAGTAAGGGAATATGGGTATAGACTGGTCTATTCAGAGGATCAGCATTTTGTCTAGTTTGCAAAATGCACAAACCAAATGATTTTTTGAAGACTGGATAATACAACTATTATAGCTGGAAGTGTGGATTCTTCCCGGGGGAAATGGGGAGGTTGAAGTCTGTTCTTGGGGAGATTGCTTTTGATCATTTCATGAAAATGACCAAGAATTTGAACCATAGAAAGCTGATTATGCTCAGGCCGCAAATATTTCCATGTTGGATCTTTGACAGCAGGAAGAAATTGATGCTTTCCTGAGAACTATAGAAGGAAATGGCAGCACAAGTCAATGTATGAAAGAGTACTGGATAATAAGGATGAAGGCAAACACATGCTCAACTGTCATATTTGCATGTTGTGCCTTTGGTTGCGGTGCCAACTTTATCTGCTGCAAGACCAGCTTTAAATTGGGGTCGGAAGGTTTAATCCCATTGGATAGGCAGATGGTAATCTTGAGAAGGGTATGGTGAAGAGAAGAGGCTACATAAAGGGGATTGCTCAAGTCAGCACATACAGGGCCAGTGCAACTCCAAACAGAGGTGTTAAGTAAAAGATAGGAAGCTCGAACTTCGCAAGACAAAAATGACAATGAAGTTCAAGCTATGGAGAAATTGAAGGAGAAACTCAGTAACCTTAAATGAGCGTCGGTAATTAGATTTGTTGAGCTTACTGTATGATTTATTGGTAACAAGAAGTCATGTGAAAAACCGCCAAGCACTAGTCGGTGTTGGGACATACTATGAACCACAAATCATCCAGCACTAAATACTGTGAAGAGCTATATTGTGCACCATGCATGTATGATTTTCCAGTGTGGAGATTTAAGAATTGTACACGTTCTATGTTGCATGATTACGATCGACCATTAATTGATGTTTGTCACATTGTGTTGTGGCTGTGGCAGGAATATGAAGCATGCTCATCAAGAAGCTGGCCTGCAAGACTACATGTGTTCCAAAACCCAGCAAGATGGATTCCAAGTGGAATCCTAGGCCCAAGTGCCACAGGAAGGTTATGCCACGAATATGTCAGGGCTTTCAACAGCATAAGCTATATGAAAGGTTAGGTTACCATCTGAATACATTTAAGAATGGGTCCTGTCACACAAGATAAACACAAATTAATCAGCCTTATAAGTCTAAGATGATGAGTTGGCCCTGATAAATATACAACTCATTATACTTTATGCTTTACTCGCCACCCTATAACAATTTTCCTATGTAAGACAGGCACCATGTTCTATTTATGAAATGGCCCTAGAGTTACTATGAGCTAATCCTTTCTCTATGCTCATGTGAGATGTCTTCATGTACTGAGTTTGTTGCTGCAATGATTCTATCAAGCTCAGATAAAGTGGGGCCACCTTGTTCAGCTGCAGGTAGCTTGATCTTTGCTGTATTGCTGATTGAAGTATAATTGGTATGATGGTTATTTTCATCGCGCCTGCAAGTATGATATAAAGAGCTTCTTACAGTACGTTTGCTTGCAAAGACAATGTTTCATGAATTGGGTCCACTCTCTCTATCTGCAGGATAACTTGTAGTTCTATTACAAATGTTGGCAGCTCTGTTTTTCTACAAAATAATTTGCAGGAAGAGGGGCCAGGCAGGCCCCTTTTCTGCCTTCCTTTCTCCCTAGCAAGCAATGCCTGCTACGAGCAGGTTATAGCTTGCAAGTACAAGCACATGGCCTGCTCAAGAAGGCCATAACCTATGAGAGCAGGTCATGCAGCCTGCAGAATACAGGTTGTGGGTCTGCTCTGCATGCCACAGCCCAGGCCATGCCTTGCTAGGGCAAGCCTACAACCTGTCAAAGCAGGCCAAGGCTGGCAATTACAGGCCTGGTGCCTCTTCGCCTTCCTGCCCTTCTTACTTTCATGTGCCTGCCTCTTTATCACCCAATCTTACTCCCTTTCTTTCATTCTATTCCATAGCATGATGACTGTGTACCATGAGTACATGACAGTACTTAGTCAATGCAGTAAAAAATTATTTCAGTCCTAACTGTACAATGAGGATGAGTAATAAGTCTATTAATGCTTCTAGCAGTCATACAGACTACAAATCGAACATAAAAAAAATTACTGCCTTGACTGCAAGAATACTTCTGCAATAACTTAGAATTAATAAAATTATGTGTGGAACCATCATCAAATAACACTGTTACGGCTTGGCCTCCAGCGATCCCATTCATCCAAATAAGGTCGGGGGCCAAAAATTGTCATATTAAAACAGCAATGCCCACAACTAGAATTATTAGCAAAGGTTAAATCAATGCTTGAAATGTTAGAGTTACCTGGCGCCTTAAAGGAAGCCCCTTTAACATTTTTCTTTTCTTCGGGCACTGCTTTGCAACATGACCCGATTCCATGCAGTTAAAGCATAAGTTGTCGCTCTTGGCCTTTGCGAAGGTTTCCTGGTCCATCGAGGATTGTTTGATCCACTAGGCTCCAAAGGAGAACCCTTCACCTCTTCTTTTCCTATCTTTGAAAAGAATGTGTTTTTACCCTTTACCTCGGGTTGGCCAGTAGGCTCAGGCTTAGCTACTACAAGAGTATCATCGTATAGCTTGGCATAACGAACAACATCCTCGAGAGCATGAGGCTGGTTCCTCCTTACTTCACGTTGAAAATCTTTGGGCAATCCCAAAATAAAATGCAACTTGACTAAAGCAAGATCTATTCTGGTAGCAAAACGAGAATATACCTCCTAAAAATCTTGTAAGTATGCATCCAAGGGCCGGTTCCGCATACTGGCGATAGAACTCGAAGTCGTCCAAGATGGGTAAGAAGGCCACCTTAAAGGCCTTACAAAATCCTCCCAAGTCTTGGGCACGATGGTCTTGCACACCTCAGGCTAGCACTCCTCCTGGCTGTGCACAAGCGCTCTCCATCCACCATCTCCTAGGTAGATAGAATGAATGGGTATTGAGACCTCCTCTCCTTGTATACCTCAAAGGTAGGAGTCCCCGAGCCTGGCACACATCCTGGAACACGACACGTGGCAACCATGCAGGTCCACGAGTCACTGGTCAAGTCAACAGGCCCAGTCAACGTTTGGTTTCAAGTTGGGTTTGGGACCCAAGGGAGTTAGGTCCCTAACACTAATCAAAGTCAGTTAAGGATATAACGCTTTCCCCTTGCACTTCAAAAAGTTGCTAGTCCTTGATGGCACGATTTGGTCATCTTTGATAGCCTTTGTTGACTCTCCCATTGGGCATTCCCATAGGTAGTCGTTTCAAGGCTACTGGATATTCTTGGAATACATAGTTCCTCGGTCCTATCCATACTTAGTAAAAAACTAGATACTCTTGGAGAACATGATTCCTCAATCACCTATTCTTTGAATCTTGATCTAGCACTTGAGATCATTACACTCAAAGGTCAAAATTCCATAATCACCTTTGTGTCCTATCTAGTACTTGCTTAGGTCCAAGGTTTGATTTATCAAGCTCTTGCAGTGTAACCTAGCCTTAGACGACATTGCTTTATTTATTTTCTTTTTGCCAAGGACTAGCCTGGTTGAGGGTGCCCACTTACCAGCTTGCCAATAGAGCTTCAAATGCTTAGAAGTGATGGAAATAAGTGCTATCAAAAGCTCAGAGAACCTTGAGGGTGCCCTAGTTTCTTGATGGTCTACATAGAGCCATGCTGAAAGATTTGAATTATATTGAGTGCACAAGTCAAACTCAACCACATTTTGATGTAGTGGCATGCGCCCAGGCAGCCAGCTATAGATTTTGTGAATCATGTATACAAGTCAAGTGTGGGAGTTTTCCCCATAGCTTGATAGGCAAGAAGAAGTTACATGTGGGCCCTCTCATTTTGACTATACAAATGAGGTAACAAAGTTTCTAGAAGTTGTATTTGTGTGTTTTGATGTGAATGACTTAGTGGATGAATGGCATGTTTTAAGTTCTGAAAAGGTAGGTAGGCAAGTGCATATAAATGTGTTGCAATCTACATCAGATAAGTTAGATAGGCAAAGGCATATTTTTGTATTGCAATATTCAGAGATAGGATCCACATCTGCTTTGGATCCTATTGAGCTTAAGACTCCAGATGAACCTATTAGGTAAAAATTTAAGTCAGATCTTGTTCAAAAAAACCCAGCCGAGTGACCCCCTAGTAGAAATGTGAAACATAGGATTGTGTTGGTTCCAAGGGCAAGATGTGTGTACCATGGCTTGAATAAGATCACGATCGAACATAGGCCGTATGCGACAAATAGATAATTTGTTGGATGGTTCAAAGGTGTTCAGCAAGATAGATCTTAAGAATGGCTACCATCAGATCCATATCAGGGAGCCTAATGTGCTGAAGACAACATTTTGTACGCGCTTTGGACATTATGAGTTCTTGGTCTTACCCTTTTGGTCTGACTAACGCTCCATCAATGTTCGTGATGCTAATAAACAGCTTACTCAAAGACTTTCTTTATGGGTAGATTTGTCGTTAAATTTATCCTTGACATCCTAGTCTACGATAAAGACCATAAAGAGCATCTAGGAATGGTTTTTAGGGCATTGCAAAACAATGCCTTGGATGCCAATGATAAGAAAAGTGAGTTGTGTGTGACTTGTGTGGCTTGCCTCAGTCACATAGCGATGACAGAGGGGATTGCTATAGATCTAGCTAAGGTGGTTGTGGTATTGAGTTGGCCTTGGTTGACTAATATTTGTCAACTACGGTCTTTTTTAGGTTTTTGAGTTTTTTATCGCAGACTCGTCCAAAATTATAGTTGGCTAGCTGCTCCATTAACGAACCGATTACGTGGAAAGAACGTTTTGGTTTTAGGGTGAAATAGAATTAGGACACTTTTGAGGCACAAGGAGGCAGTGGCCACTGGACTGCACCTGTGCTCAAGATTTTCAATCCCCAAAAGCCATTTCACTTAGAGATTGATGCAAGTGACATCATGATAGGGGTAGTCCTCAGCAAAGAGAAGAGGCTAGTAGCTTTTGAAAGTAAAAAGCTAACTACTGCTCACCTAACACATAAAGGAATTGAGTGCAAACATACATACACTCATGGTGTGGTGACACTATTTATATAGTGCCGAATTTTATGTATATATTGACCATCATACTCTTAAGTATTTCTGTAATTAGCTTGAGTTGAGCCAGGTGGACTGAGCTCATGCAGAAGTTTCATTTGAAAATTTTGCACATAAAGAGCAAAGAGAATGTGGTTGTGGATGCATTATCTTGTATAATGTATCAAATATCTTTCACAGTTGTTGAAAGCGAGCCTATTGACGAGATAAAACAGGCTCAACACCCACAAACAGACGGGCAAAATGTCCTATCCTCAGTTTGTCATCGAGGAGAGATGACATTCTTGAGGAGGGTAGTGTTTCCACGAATCGTGATTCGTCAAAGAATCGGACAGTCCTGATTCGAATCGGAAAGAATTGAGACCGGAAATTTTTTTTGGACAGTTCGGGCTCAATTCATCGCGATTCACCTTTTCTCTTTTTTGCACCTCTTTCAAAGCGAGAAATCATTTCATATCTGATATGAAATGAGTGTTGAAACTATTGATGACTCCTATCATCAAAGAGTAAGAAGACATTCTAGATAAAGCAAGCTCAATTGCAGACTTGGGCTTTTATAAGTATCAAAGCAAGGCAAACTTTAAGAAAGGAATGGTTGGAGGAGGTAGAATAAACTTATTCATTGAGAGGAGAAGACTAGGAAAAGAAGATATTGCATCTCAATATGGCCACTGCCATGTCACCAGCAACTCAAAGGGCTAAAAGAGAGTCCAGGAGTGATCATTGTGGACTCTTTTAGCCGACTACAGTCTACTGTTTACAGAGCAAATGTGTTAGGGACATCTACAACTGGACTGAAAAACACATAAATTTCGAGTACTTCAAACAATCCTTCAGGAAAACATGTGCAAGATATTCCAACTTTTGCTAGAGATTTGAATGTTTCTTGACGGCACAAATGTTCAGTTATTAGGGGACAACGTGCCATTTATTGATGTACATGTACTCAGAAATTATGACTGTCAGAATACAAAGAAAGTATATATGACATCTTAGGCCTGAGTTTTTTTATTCAGGAGGAACTTTCTTCTCATGGAAGCTCCTACAAAACTAAAACTTCCCAAAACATTTTATGTAAACATCCACTGGCTGGCTGCCACATACCACACGGGCCTTCTAGCAGAATTTCGTGTGCTACATAATAGCCAATCATTGGTTCAAACGAAAGTCTTGGTAAAAGGTTTTAGTCTTTGAAAAGCAAATTTTGCGATTGAAGGTTGCTTGAAGAACAAAGAAAAAACAAGAGCCTGGCATCACGTTAACAACCTGCGCATTGCAGTCGTCTTTGATAGACATAAATTACTGACTCATTTGAGAGACCAAAAACTTTCCTAGCCTGTTGCTCTCTTCCTACTCATGTGCTATGTAGCTGCTGCTCAATTTAGCTAAAATTTCCAGCTTTTGGTTTGATAGCAAAGTAGCGGAGAAGTCGCTTCAACTTACTGCTTCACACCGGTATCCACTGCTGCTACTGTAGCAAAACAGTTTCGATAAACCGTGGTCAGCGATGTCTGCTCCCAAGTTGGCTGAACGGTTACAGGCTGAGACCCCAAAAAGGAGGACCCTGCATCCACACAGTGACTACTCACATTACCCGTTGCACGTTATGTCCAATTCCTGCGTCTAACGATCTTCCGGGCTCCTACGTAAAAACGAGGAAGTAATTGCAGGAAACAGAATGAGGAAAGCACAATTGAAGCTCATAGAAACGTGCCCAATGCAAATTGAGAAGTTGATAGCTGCCTGCTTCTACTTGCAGCCACAGCTGCGCCAGAAAGTGCAGTCGTGCAACAAATGGAAGCAGCAGTAGCCATAATTCTTCAATTGGAAAGCCAAGTTTCCACAAGAACGAGGATGCAATAGCCCAAGCAAGCCTCAAGCCTCAAGGATATGGATTGATGGATGGATCTACCTCGTTCACTCGCAGAGCATCATCCGCATGTGCCACAGAGTCTTCTGTTCTTTTTTTATTTTTTTACCAAAAACACGTCTTGTTGTGTTTTGATTGTTCCACGTCAGCAATTACTAAGGGTTTTTTATACCCTAATTTGGTTATGTCCACTACCCATCACAATATGACTCATGTCACAAGCAAACCCCAAAGGGGTCATTTGAAGCTTTTATTACTTTGATTTATGTGCTCATCAACTACCCATGAAAAATGACGGAATGATGTGTGCTTTACATTTGTCGCATAAGCAAAGCATAAAGGGGAAATGGATAAAGTGACGTAACTCAGTGGTGCTATCCCATATTCCATAATGAAAATGAGGGTTTTGGGACTCAAACATGTTCCTTGGTTTTCCAATGGCAACCTAGGGCCAAAGAAACTTTGGAAGTTGAGTTAACCAATTGAGCCAACCTCGTTGAGTGGAACTCAAAAATGCATATTGGTTTCCAAGGGGGGCTTGAACTTGGGACCAAAGAAACTTTGATGCCAAGCTAACCAACTCAGCCAACCCCATCCAGACCTCAAAAATGGTAAGTTGAGATCGAAACCCCTTAAGTGAGAAAAAATTACATATGATGTTGGAATGTGGGGGGTGAATTACAAAATGCACCATGTTTTAGAATTTTTAAGGACACCTAGTCTAGGCAACTATAAGTGCTACAAAATCTTACATCAAAATTAGACGTTGAACTCAAAAATGAATTAGATGTCGTGGTAAAAAGTTTGAAAAACAAACAATGTTGTGGTGAGATAAAACATTGTTTTGATTTATCCATGTTGCCATCTAGGCTTCTTCAAATATCCTCATTCGAGTGACCACAATTGCTAGTTGGTTGGGCTAGTCAATGACCTAGACTTTCCACAACGGCTTTGCATTTGTCGCACAAGCCAATCTCAAATAAAAAACAAACATCTTCATGAAGTTTGCAGCACCATTTATTTGTTGAAATTTAGTGAATACAACTGTTAAGAAAGAGGGTTTTGAAGGGGGAAATGGGAGAATAACTAAAGTGGGAGAAAAGTAGCTAGAATGTTGACAACGATGGAGAAAACATTCTTACATTTTGATTGGTCCATGTCTACATTAAAATTTTCCATATCCGTGATTGGAGGTGGATATAGCTTGGTTATATGGCACATGGTTTGTGTAGTAACCCCGTAAAACTAAACAAACATAATTTCTTTATAAGTTTTCTTGCATGCCTAATTTGAAGAAAGCAACAAGGCACCGAGTACGAAGATGTGCAAGAAAAATGGACGAGACTTAGGGTAATTCGAAAAATGAATGACAACCTGAAAATGGGAGAAAAGTAGCTCCATATATACACACATATACATATGGGAGGAGAGGGAGAGAGAGATACAAAACTGCACTTAGTTCCTCTTAACAAAGCAAGACTGA
Source organism: Diphasiastrum complanatum (assembly GCA_029204225.1). Lineage (NCBI taxonomy): Eukaryota > Viridiplantae > Streptophyta > Lycopodiopsida > Lycopodiales > Lycopodiaceae > Diphasiastrum > Diphasiastrum complanatum. The sequence continues at coordinate 10,995,104 of CM055107.1, read as the reverse complement.
AACCTTTTGAAGCCTTTATTCATAGTTATTTATCTATATAGCGGAAGCTCTAAAATATATACGCTTCACTGAATTGCGCTTAGTTTCACGCCCATGTACTCACCTTCTGATTTTTATCACGAGTATATGTTTCCCACACTACTGGTTTGTTCTATTGAACATTACTATTGTGTATTCATCTTTATTATTGCCGGTAACTGTTGCACTTCTGATCTACAACCGTCCGTTGTTCTACTTTCGTTGCTATCCCATCTATTTTACGACATGGTATCAGAGCAGATGGTTCACTGATCTGCATTTCTATTGCAGGTTATTAGACTTGTTTCTACCAAAACATCGTTCAACAAGTGCACAGCCAGAAGTACTCCGATATCATTGTTTCTACCAACTATCTCTCACTCTATACCAGAAGAGATTCATCTTCTAGTTCATCTCTAATCGACAAACTCGATAGAGATGACTACCATCTCTGGAAGTTCAAGATGAAAGTAGTTCTACTTGCCAAAGAACTGTGGGACATAGTTGATGGCACAAAGGTCAAGCCAGAATGTGATACGCCAACATCACCAAATGGAAATTGAGAGATGGCAAGGCATTTGCCATGATTACTCTCAATATCAAAGACTCTCAAATCAGCCATATACGAGCTGTTCAGACTACTAAGGATGCATGGGACATCCTAGCAACTCTTTACAATATCAGGGACGTCACTTCCAAACTTCATTTGAGGAAGAAATTCTTCACCCTGAGAATGTCTGAAGCAGATAGTGTTTTGAGTCATCTCAACACTTTCAAAAATCTTATGGAGCAGATGACTGCAATTAGCTTAGTCATTGAAGATTCTAATGTTGTTATGACTCTATTATCGAGTCTATCTGATGTCTATGAAAATTGGGTCATGGCAATTTCGACCCAGGAGCATCTCATTCTATCAAGAGTAATTTCGATGCCACTGCAAGAGGAGATCAGAAGAACTGCATCCTCCTCAGGCTCAGGATCGGAGCCTCAAGCTCTATATTTAAAAAGAAATCAGAAGTTCAAATCCAAGAGATCTACACAGTCAGATTATCCTGACAAGAAGAACAACATGCATCAGTTTGTACCAAATGAAGCATCAATTTCAGAGCCTTCATCATTTTCGCAAAGACATAAGCTAATCTGTAAATACTGCAAGGGGACTGGTCATCTCATCAAGGACTGCTGAACTTTAAAGTACAACAACGAGAAGAAAAAGTAGTTCCAACAGCAAGCCAATAATGTTACAACCAGTCACGCGATCCAACAACAAGAGGAATAAGAAGCTACCTTTATGACCAAGGCTGGAGAACATCAAGATATCGACTCCTAGTACTTGGACTCTGGAGCAACTCAACATATGACTCACCATCGAGACTGGTACCATTGCTAAAAGCCATTCACCCATTCAAGAGTTGTGTAACTTGGAGACAACTCATCTCATTCTATCGAAGGTGAAGGAACAGTCAAAGTTGAGTTCCAAAAAGGTGATGTAAAGTTGTTGTCCAATGTTCTTCATGTTCCTAACCTTACCAAGAATTTGCTTTCAATAAATAGGTTGAAGGGTTGAATTCGATACAGAGGGCTGCACCATACTTGATAAGTTTAGGAAAGTTTTAGCTTTCGGTAGACGATGTGACTATCTTTACAAGCTTAGTCACTACTATCCAACAAATAGCCAAGCTCTTCAGTCATCCACTTCTGAATCAACTGATATGCTTTGGCATTTCAAATTAGGCCTCCTATACTTCAATAGTATTCAGCAATGTCGACTCAGAATCTAGTGCAAGATCGTCCTTCTGCCAACAAACCAACTTCTCCATGTGAAAGCTGTATTATCAGCAAGCATGCTAGAAGTCCTTTTATTTCTGATTCAGTTCATACTTCCAAAGGTTTTCTTGATCTTGTACATAGCGACATTTGTGGCCCTATGTAGACTGCTTTCACAGGGGGAGCCCTCTATTTCCTAACATTCATTGATGACTTCTCTTGAAGGACTGCTACTTATTTTCTGAATAACAAATTTGAAGCTTTCAAGTTTTTCAAGCAATTCAAGGCATCTATTGAAAATTAGACCCAGAGAAAAAATCAAGGCTCTATGTACTGATGGAGGGGGAAAATTCATCTCCACCAAATTCAAGGAGTTTTGCAAGGCCAACGGAATAGATCAACAATACACAACCAGCTACTCACCTCAGTTCAATGGTGTAGCTGAAAGGAAGAATTGGACACTCATCGAAAGTTCCAAGAGCATGCTGGCCCATGCCTCTCTTCCAAAGAAATTCTGGGCAGAAGCTGTTACTAAAGCCGCCTATCTACAAAATTGATCCATCACAAACTTGGCCTTGAATGGAAAGACACCTTATCAGGTGTGAACAAGATCGAAACCATCACTCAAGCATATTCGAATATTTGGATGCATAGCCTACGCTCAGGTCCCTGCTGATCTAAGAAAGAAGCTGGACGACACCAGCAAAAAGTCGATTTTCATCGGCTATTTCCCAGATCACAAAGGATACAAACTCTACAACTTGGACACTCAGAAGTCGTTCAACAGTAGAGACGTCATTTTTATGGAAGAACAATTCTTTGACTATAAGAGAAAAGCTACATCGATTTCCAATCCTAGAGTCGACAACTCCAAACTCATGATTGATCAACAACTTGACATCAACTTCGACAAAGAGGCAGACCCTCGAAGAGTCAAACCACATCAGAAGATCGAAGTTCAAACCAGAAGATCGAACCGATCCAAACAGCCTCCATCCCGATTCATGGATGATCCAGCCTGCTACTTTGTGCATGAACCAAACATTATTTCAGAGAAAATTTTGACATATGATGCTAACCAGTGCTAAGCTACAATGGACAATTAATTTGATTCTCTCATTGAGAATCAAACATGGATTGTTACTGAGCTACCAAAGGATCGAAATCTGATTCCATGCAAGTGGATATTTAAATTGAAATCTGATGTTGAAGGAAGATTAAATCGATACAAGGCCAGACTTGTCGCCAAAGACTTCTCACAGATTCCAGATCTGGATTATTTGAAGACCTTCAACCCTGTCATTAAGCATGTTTCAATTAGACTACTACTCTCATTTGCAGCTACAACCGATCTCGAAGTCCACCAAATGGATGTCCAGACTGTCTTCCTCAACGGGTGTATCAAAGAGGAGATCTATATGTCGTAGACAGAGGGATACAAGCTCAAGGGCAAGGAGCGCCTAGTGTGCAAAATCTACAAGACTCTGTATGGTCTGAAACAGTCACCCAAGAGCTTGGTTTCAGATAATCAATACATTTCTAATCGAGAATGGTTTTATTCCAAACTCGGTAGACTCGAATGTTTACTTCAAGTCTGTTTTTTCTTCTTTCATAATCATGACTCTTTATGTAGATAATATGCTACTTTTTAGTAACAATCTGAATATATTGAAGGATACGAAATGCATGCTAGCACAAGAGTACAAGATGACTAATATGGGTCCAACCCATTACTGCCTTGGAATCTAGCAAACAGAGTTATATCAATCAACAACGATATCTCACTAATGTGCTGGAAAAGTATGGAATGACCAACTACAAGTCGACTTACTTTCCACTCGACCCTGGTATGAAATTATCGAAGGAACAATGCCCTCAAACCGAGACAGAAAAGGAGGAAATGAAGCAATATCCATTTCACTCCATTATCAGCTCACTGATGTATGCAATGCTCTGCACTCGACCAGACCTTGCATACTCAAAGATCACTTAGACAGTTCCTATTGAACCTAGGTTCAACCCATTGGAAAGCGCTCATAAAGGTCATGGAGTATGTCCAAGCAACAAAACATCTTAGCATCTATTATGGAGGCAGCCAACCTGCCAATGTTCTCGAAGGATACACAGATGTAGATTGGGCAGGAGATATTGACACCAAAAGATCAACTTCTGGATTCGTATTCTTATACAATCAAGGCCCAATCTCATGGAACAACCGAAAATAGACCTCATTAGCATTATCATTGACCGAATCAGAATACATAGCTACCACAAATGCTACCAAGGAGGCAATTTGGCTAAGAAACCTGCTTGCAAATATCGACCTTGCTCAGCCATATCCAACAACAATCTATTGTGACAATCAAAGCACAATTGCACTCTTTCTAAATCCGAGATTTCACTCTCGAAACAAACATATCAAAATCAGGTATCACTATCTTAGAGAAAAAGTGCAAGACAAGGAAGTGTCCTTGGTTTTCTGCAGGACAAATCTTATGGCAACATATTACTTCACGAAAGCTCTATCAAAAGAGCACCATCTCGGATTTAATAACATGCTAAATTTGAATATCAAAGTTTTTTAGGATCCACATTAAGGGGGGAGCATTGGATTTCTATGCTCAGGACCAAATTCATTCAGTAATGAGCATCCTGAGAAACTGACAAATCTGACCAAGCCAACAAATCTGACTCAGCCGACAAGTCTGACCAAGCAAACAAATCTGGCTCAGCCGACAAACTTGACCAAGCCAACAAATCTGACGAAGCTGACAAATTTGACTTCATCATCAGGAAAAAGTCAACCCAAGACTTTATGGTAGTTCACCTACTTGTACATAGTCTTTATTACTTAAAAGGCGGTTACCAACTACAAGGAGGCTGTAATTAATTGAATAGGTAGAAAAGCACTGATTTGAAAGACTTGAAAATATCTTGTAAATAAATATTTTTTTAGTTAGTTATCTATATAGACGGAAGCTCTAAAACATCTGCGCCTCACTGAATCGCGCTTAGCTTTACGCCCATATACTCACCTTTCTGATTTTTATCACGGGTAAATTTTTCCCAAACTACTGGTTTTTCTATTGAACATTACTACTGCTTATTCATCTTGATTATTGTTTGTAACTGTTGCACTTCTGATCTACAACCGTCCGTTGTTCTACTTTCGCGGCTATCCCATCTATTTTACGACACAGCTGATACCTGCCACCAATCTACAAAACACAGCTGCTTAAGTTAGTTTAGTGAGAAAGACAAGTGTCATAGTTGAGCTCAGTTGTTATTCATGTCCAAGTTATGCTACTTAACAGCTTTGAATAGCATTTTAAAACATAGTCCAGTCTTCTCAATCACACAGTGTTTAAGCCAAGCCATTATATCACCATATCAGGGCAAGTGCCACGCTGATCAGTTTACGGGCAGTTGGTCCATATCAGTTCATTTTTAGTTATAAAAAGAGTATGAATAGTTTTAACCATTTACATTTTTCTTAGCCAAAAGACTTGGTGTTGACACGTGTGCTGGTATTAGGGCAAATCCATGCCATGCTAACCCAAGTGACCCTTACAAAGCAAGGTGTGTCATGCACTGCTGTCCATACTCCTGCGCATATCCATGCTTTCCAGTTGCATCTCACCAAATGTCTAAAGTAACACTTATTAGGGTAGGGTTAAGTATTGCCATGTTTGTTATATCGAAATCATATAACAACCATGGTATAGGGACATTGCTTTGGATAGACATGATTAGTTAGGAGTAGAAAATTTTCAATGTTTTTACTAGGTATTAGGACATATTCGTGTCATTCTAAGCCTTTTGTAAAAACTACGTACCTTATGCATTTCCATGCTATCTAAGACCGTTATATTGGAGTCCCTACTGTTAGGTTTTTGACAAGGATTTCTTTAAGAATCATTTAGTCAAATTTTCTTTTTGGGAAGTAGTATCTTTTTTTTAAGTCATTTTTTTTTAAAAAGAGAAAGGTTTTTTTTTTTTAAGAGACATAGATGTTAAGGTATAAAGAACTACGTATCCCATTCTTGTTCATGCATCGTAGAAAGTCGCATACGAAACAATTAACGAGAAGTCATACCTGAATGTTTGTAGACGAGGCTTCTTGAGAGGCAACCATTGTTGTTTTTTCATAAAGGTCATCTCTTTATATCATAACGACAAGAAAATAGTCTTTTTAGTCCATAGCTACGTTTAAGAGTAAAAAAAAATTTTAGATAAAGTATACGGAGTGTGTCAAATTGTCTAATTTGTGAAGTTTCAGTAGGTAGCATACCTTTGCTTTGAGTACGACAATGCTCGGTTCGAGTATGAACCAGAATGCTATATTATTGTTGTTTCTTACATTCATACCTTCTCCTATCCAGCGATGGATAGAAAGACTTTTGATGGCTCACCTCTAAGAAATGGCTTTACTCTCTATTCTTACAATAAATTGATATTCTCAAATGCCATTTTTTACGTTTCCAATCTCACCCTATGTGTACCATTGGCTTGATAGATTCTACCATCTCTGTCTTCTGTTATGTTCTTGTCGGTTTGCCCACGAGTGCATCTGCGTACTTTGGAACTTTTGTCAAATTGACTTCTTTCTCACTTGTTTCATACCTAGGTGTGTTGGATTTCAATGCTCAGTCTTAAATCTTTTTTTTAATGAGCATCTTGAAAAGCCGTTCAAAACAGAGATTTTTTTGACCCTGGGTCGGGTTGGATCAGTTCGGATTTTTTCCAACCCTTCACTAAATTATCTGGGCGTGTTCAACCCTGGATCGGATTGAGTCTAATTTTCCCGACCTCAGAAAAATCAACCCTCAGCATATTTTTCGACCCAGTGTATATTTCTTGACCCTTTGTATAAAATCCAACCCTATGTAATTTTTCGATATTGTCGGTTAGAAATCCAACCCAACAACTTTACATTGATGTCCGCCAACTTTGTCCATGCATTTATGGCATAAAGACGGTTGTAATAACTGTAGAAAATTTAGTTGTAGATATTTTTAGTATATCAAACTTAGAATCTTCATCAGAAAAACTTCTTTTGATATTCCGAGTCTGATAATTTGTTGATCAGTATCGGCGTTATCACGCTCAACAAGCTAAAGTTATAACTTCATGCCATTGTACTCATTGTTGATAATAATCAGAGTGCAATTTGTCCTATTGCTGTTATTTTTCTATTGTACTTCTTTAAGCAAGCCAACTTCTCCATGTGAAAGCTGTATAATCAGCAAGCATGCTAGAAGTCCTATTATTTATGACTCAGTTCATACTTCCAAAGGCTTGCTAGATCTTATACATAGTGACATTTGTGGCCTGATGCAGACTGCTTCCACAAGGGTAGCTCTTTATTTCCTAACCTTCGTTGACGACTTCTCTCGGAGGACTGCTACCTATTTTCCGAAGAACAAATCAGAAACATTCAAGTTCTTCAAACAGTTCAAAACATCAGCAGAAAATTCGACCCAAAGAAAAATCAAAGCTCTACGTAGTCCAATGGTGTAGCTGAAAGGAAGAATCAGACACTCATTGAAAGTGTCACAAGAGCATGTTGGCCCATGCCTCTTTTCCAAAGAAGTTCTAGGCAGAAGTTGTTACTACAACAGCCTATTTGCAAAATCAAGTCATCACCAAAGCCCTGAATGGCAAGACACCTTATGAGATGTGGACAGGATCGAAACCATCACTCAAAATAATTAGAGTGTTTGGATGCATTGCTTATGCACAGACCCCTGAAGATCTCAAGAAGAAACTGGACAACACAAACAGAAGATCGATTTTTATTGGCTACTCTCCAGATCACAAAGCATACAAGCTCTACAATCTGGACACAGAAAAGACATTCATGAGCAGAGATGTCATTTTTCTGGAGGACAAATTTTTCAGCTCAAGAGAAAAGCTGCAAAAAATTTTGATCCAAAGGTTGAATAGCCAAATTTTGACCCTAGGGTCAAAAACCTGGAGGTTGATACTAATTTTGAAAATGAGTCTGATCAGCAGAGGGTCGAAATTCAGCCAAGGAGGTCAAATCGACCCATATAGCCTCCATTTAGAATTATGGATGATGTAGTATGCTACTTTGTGCAGGAACTAAATACAATTTCAGAGGCAATGTCTACACGTCATGCTGAACAACAGAAAGCAACAATGGACACAGAATTCGATTCTCTGATGGAGAATCAAACGTGGACAGTCATTGAGCTGCCAAAGGATAGAAATCTGATTCCATGCAAGTGGATATTCAAGGCGAAGTATGATGCTGAAGGAAGGCTAAATCGGTACAAATCCAGGTTGGTTGCCAAAGGCTATTCCCAGATTCTAGATATGGACTATTCTGAAAACTTCAGTCTAGTTATCAAGCATGCTTCGATCAGATTACTACTCTCCTTTGCAGCTGTAGTGTTGGATTTACTCCTTCTACTCTCCTAAATCCCATTTTTAATCTGCCTCCATTCTTGTTGCATATTTACTAACGGTGTCACGCAGCCTGCATATTTACATGCAAATTCGCACAGACGAATAAAGGGCGAAAGAATCGCGAACACTGTGTTTTTACACAGGTTATGGTGATAGGTGAAAAGAGGACACTATCCTACAGAATGTCGAAGGTGCTCTAAAAGCTAAGGCACCCTGCAAATCTTATCCTAAGAGCATGACAAAGCATAAGAAGAAGAAAGGCCCGAAGCAATCAAAGCCAGACCAGAAACCAGCTCAGCACAAGGAACAGTCAAATCCGCAAACAAAGAAGAAGCTGTTCTGCAGATACTGCAAACGAAACAACCACGAAATTCAAGACTGCCGAATACTTCAAGCGAAGAACAATAGCAAGGGACAGTCGAATCAAGTGGCAAATGCAGTTGCAGAAGCTCCACAACCTATGCAAGAAGCAGATCATGATGCCTTCATGACCAACCATCAAGAAGCATCTGGGGATAGTTTTCGGTTCCTGGATTCCGGAGTCACTCAGCACATGACTAGCCTCATTGGCTGTTTTGAGTCCTATACACCTTACAGTACCCAAAAGTTCGTTCACCTTGGTGACAATAGCACACAAGCTATCAAAGGTGAAGGCATTGTAAGATTAAGCTTTGCAAATGATCAATCTAAGCTACTCTCTAAAGTCCTGTATGTACCAAATTTATCTACGAATCTGCTCTCTATAAGTAGAATCACATATTTAGGACATAGAGTAGAGTTCGAATGTTTCCTTGTAAGTAGTTTTGAATGCCCACAGAGCAGCATGTAACTTGTATTCCCAATCAAATCTGCTAGCTTCGACTATTTTCGTGAGTACGCCACACAGGATCTTATTGGATGATTCGGCCTGTCCATTTTCGCAAGGATAATAAGGTGTATTGGTTCTATGGATCACGGAGAATTCCTCCAATAGGACCTTGATTGTTTCATTGATGAAATAACTTCCGCGATCGCTGACTATCTCCATTGGGCATCCAAAGCGTACAATAATATTCTCATACAAGAACTTGGCAGTTGCTCGAGCATCAGTTGTTTGTACTGCCTTGGCTTCGACCCACTTGGTGAGGTAGTCTGTTGCCACAATAATATATCGGGCTTGTGTACTTCTTGCTGTAGGGTGAATTGGACTGATATAATCCAATCCCCACTTCCCGAATGGTGCTTGAGCTAGGACTGGATGTAAGAGATCATAGTTCAGCCTTGTCGGCCTCTTTGCTCTTTGGCACACATCGCATTTTTTCAAGTATTCATCCATATCTTCATGAATTGTTGGCCACCAGCATCCTGATTGTGGAGGTCAAATTTACACTTGATCCTCCATCTACTACTACTGCCTCGTCCTCAAATCTCTTGTGCTTGATTGGCAGGGTGATGTTGTGTTCTTCACTTTCCCATGATGTCGCAATGTGGAGGACATTACTTGTTTCTTCATAGCCCACACAGTATATGGGCTCTGGTGTTACTGGCTCCGCTTCAGCTTTGGCCCATTCAACCATGAGGCTCTTGGCTTGTGGTGCATTCCATAGTAATTCTCCAAGGGATAAACAAACACGGCTTGCTAGCAAACTTGCGAGCACTTCAGTGTGCGAATTCTTGGGCTCCACCATGCGGAAGGGTGGTTCATGATGGTGCAACCGATCGTTCTGATCAGTTCGCAATGGTGAGCCCACTCGTGGTACTGGTTCTTCAGCAACAGGAGGTTCCGCAAATTTGTCTCTTGCTTGAGCTTTTTATTCCTCTTGAGCTTTCTGCACCCAATAGCGTATCTTCTGATATTGTCTTCCTTCTTCTCTCACATTTGGATACGGTCCTGCAGTCGAGAGTTGATCTTCTGATACTGATGGGGGTGGTGAGGGTGCCACTTCCTTCCACTTTTGTGCTCGCGTGACTGTTAGCACTGGGGCTTGAGGGTGTTGTTTTTCTGGTGGCAACCCTCCTAGAACTGCTCTGGGTTGTACTGTGATTAGGTTCAGTGGTGCACTCGTTCCAGGTCTTAATGGACAATTCTTGTAACAGTTTTCATAGCCACATTCTCGACAAAAGAATGTGTATTGTCCCTTGTATGGACATTCCGCAATTCTATGGCCTTCGTCGCATCCATAGCAGCCGTAATTCCTCCCTCCCTGATGCTGAGGTTGAGCCGCGTAGGTTGCATAATATTCGTTAATGGCAGGATCTACAAAGGGTTCATCTGGCTCATACCATTGTTGCTGCTCATGTTGAGGTGGTGCTGGTACTTCGTGCTCCACTGCTGTCAAGTTCACATGGGCCACTTGCTGGTTGGCTGGCCCTGGTGGTGCAGGTAAGGCCATGTGCTGCTGATTATTTGGCGCGCCATACCTCGGTGCCACATTTGGTGTCTCTTGATGATAAGAATAAGAAGTCTGATAGGGACTCCTCTTTGGTTGTATGATCCGGGGGTTAAATGGGCAAAATGTCGTCTCATGCAATGATGCATTACACAGATGGCAAAATCTTTGTGTCAGTCTCCGATTTTGCTTTAGGACTGGACACTCATTAGTTGTATTATTCTGAGTGCAAACTAAACACCATAAATTTTCTCGACGGGGATATTGCAGCTGGTTCTGCTCCGGTTGATTTGGATTTGGTGCTACAACTCCCTGCAAGGCCTTCAGTTTCTGATCAAATTGGGTCGTCAGTTGTTCCATCTGCTGCTTGTGTAGCTTTGTCATCTGTTCCATCAGCAGCTCGATGGACAGGTTGGTTGTGTTGGATGATGATGATGCTACCGAGGGAGTTGGAGTATAGGCAGTTGGATATTCATCGTCTGACCCCTGATCCTCTTCCCTGATGGCATCTTCCATTGTTTCTTGCAAGGTAGCGTACTGCTCCCATCGTTTTAGCTCTCTTCTGATGCTACGTGGTAGCCCCGCGAGGAACCACATAATCACCACATGATCAAGAGTTAGGACTGCATTGCATTGGATCTTAGATGTTTGACCTGCTCGATATAATCTCTGACCCTTTCTCTTTTTCCCATCTTAACTTTGCTCAGCAGGAGAAACGGGTCTTCCAGGAACTTTTTGGGTTTAAAGCGCTTGATGAGAGCCGCTTTTACCGCTTCCCATGTGGTTTTCTCTTCTTCCGACAGGTTGAAGTACCAATCTTGTGCAACTGCCATCAGAGACATTGGGAATAGCATCAGTTTCTCTGTCGGTGTCCGCTTGCCGTAGATTTTGCATGCTTGCTTGTAGATCTGGAAGATTCTGATGGGATTCTGACGACCCATCATATTTAGGTGTTTCCATGCACGGTGCCCTCCGAACTGCTTGCAATGGTGCAACAGGTACGGGTTGACCCATTGGATCCATTGGTGCTGGTTCTGGCTCTGCTTTGATTTGCGCATCTGCTACTCTAGAAAGGTTTTGTGCTTGATTTACTGATCTTCTTGCGATTGATCGTCCGAATCTCAGATTCATTCGGCGGTAGGGTCCAAGGATGTTGGATCTTGCTGGTACAATGGAATGCAATCTGGATCTTAAAGAATCAGATCGATTTGATAGGCCAATCATGTGATTTTAGGCCTCTTATGGTAGTTTTTCCTTGATATCTTCTTGATCCTTGCTCTGATTGGCCTAATAAACCGCCACAGGCAAAAAATGTGACACTGCATTTTTACTCGTAATTTCTCACAGGAAAAAAATGCGAAAAAGATGACACTGCATTTTTGCACGTGATTCCTAACAGGCGAAAAATGCGACACTACAATTTTACACGTAATTTCTGATAGGCGAAAAATGAGAAAAAGCTGACACTGCATTTTTACACACAATTTCTGACAGGCAAAAATGCAAAAAAGCTGACACTGCATAGTATATTTGACCTACGGGTAGTTTCTACTTTCAAAGGCAACGGGCTGACCCTCCTGTAAGAGAACAGCTCCAATAGCCGTATCACTCGCATCAGTGTTAATGACGAACGACAAATCTGGATTCGCTATCCTGAAGACTGGAGCTGAGACAATTAGAAGCTTGAGTTTCCGAAAACTCTCATCTATCTTCTCATTCCATCTAATAGGAGGACTTGGCCTATCTTTGCGGCTTTTTACTCCTTTCAACATATTGTTGAGAGGCGCAACAATCTTCGAGTACTCCTCTGCAAATCTACGGAAAAACATAGTGAAACCTAAGAATGACTTAAGTCAAAGTCAAATTCTTGCATGAGTTCTGCCCATCTGGCCTTACGACCTCTCAAATCATTCTGATTATAGAAATACTTTAAAGGTTGGTGATTTGTATTAACCACGAACTTATTACCATACAGGTAATGCCTCCATGATTTCAACCACATTGCCAGTCTTCTGGAAAAAAAAACGACACCTATCTCCATCTCCCCTAGACCTCTTGAGTTTACCTTCTTCACCTCTGATATGGTCCACAATGCCATCAAGAAAATGAACACCAATAAAGCCAGGGATATTGATGACCTTGAATCCGAGCTTTTAATCCATGCTGCTGATTTACTATCACCTCTCCTAGCCACTCTACTAAATCAAGCCGTTCTCTCTGATTTTCCTTCTCCTTGGTGTACCAACATCATCCATCCCATACACAAGAATGGTGATCCCAAGAATCCTAGTAACTATCGGACTCTTATGATTGGGCACGTTATTACGAAGTTGTATGGCATTATTCTTCAGTCAGCTGTGAGTACTGAGTCAGAGACCAGGAGATTGCATGCTATGGGCCAAGCTGGGTTTAGAGCTCATTATTCTACTACAGATCATATCTTTACTCTCAGAGCTATTATTGAGGAAGTTCGGCACCGGCGAGAGCGAGTTTATTGCTGCTTCGTTGAGGCCCATCGTGCACCCCTCACAATCATTGAGCCTCAGAACAGAGTAGATGGGGTGCATCATTGATGATACTTTGGATGTTGATGTTGTAGAGACTACTTCAAATCAAAAGCCAAGGAGAACATAAAGTCAAAGAAAACAACCTTTGAGGCTCACTTATGATGAAAAACATAAGGAAGTTGTTGGTGGTACAAACTATGCTTTCCTAAACTCTTTTGATGAACTTTGATGTCTAGATGAAGCAAGACAAAAAGAGGAGTAAATCCTGATAAAAATGTAGCAAAATAATCCCATTTGATCCTAGAAATGATGGAGAAAGCACCTACTTAAGATCCAAACAAGATCTAGAAGCTAGATTACTAATCAATGCATTGATTCCTAGCTTATCTTGGCTTGAACTCCATGAATTAGCTCCAAAACTCTTCACACGTGTGAAAGTACGGCCTGCTGCTACCTGTGTAATGTACTTGCAACTCCAAACTCATTCAATCATCACAAAAAATCATATGCCAATAGCATTCATCAATCAAATCATAGACTCAAACTAGTCAAAAACGAAAATCTCGATTTGCTCATAATTGGATGGAAATCCCATCACATATTTATATATGTAGAGCTTGGATATGAGCATATTAGGGCTTCTATGTATTCAACATAACCTAACCCTAACATCTAACCTAAAGATCCACTTGATCCACCCTATTTAGGTTCAATGTCTCAAGATTAAAAAACAATGAGAAAAATGCTATTTTTAGCTCCTACTTTCTCTCTACCCCATGTGTGACATCCTGTGAAAGTACTGTACTTTAGGACCATGAATGGATCTACAAAAGATCCACAAGAGTGATTGGATGCTTGCTTAACAATCTATCAAAAAACTAGACACAAAAAAGTTGATCTAGATTGGCAATTTGACAAACAACAAGCATTAACAATCAAAAGCATTGATAAACATTGAAATCCGAGCCCACACGTGTGTACTACAGGCTGTAGTACGGCCTTCAACTTGAGAAACAAGTAGAAATTGATTTGGTTTCATTGGATCACAGAAACTCAATGTACATAGTGAACTAGCTTGAGATTGCCAATGAGCTCCAAAAAATTTTCTATCTTCTCACTATGGAGAGAGGGAATACATAGCAAATTCGACTTCCTTCTTGAAGTTAGGTGGATTTCCATCATGTAATAAGGAAGTTAACTCACTCTCCTTGACCTAAAATGAAACCCTAGTCTATTTCCTAGAGTTATGCTTGGTAGGTAGCTAGTTGGTCAAATTTTCACCTTAAACTTAGGTGTAGGTCCTATAAAGTAGGGATGACCACCAAATAGACATGACCAAATCTCTTGACTTGACCTAACCTACATTAGGATGGGTTTCCAATGTGGCATCATGGCCTCACATGTGTGGGACCCACTTGTGTACACAATTTACACTATTCTACATGGTTTTTGATCAAGCTAGATTTGCCAATTTTTGGCAATTCTTCACACTCCTCCTCAAATTTAGCTTGATCTGTTTACAACTCTCTTGATAGATCAATGAAAGCTTTTAGAAGTGTCTAAGAAAATCCAGCTACAAAGAAGGAACTTTTGAGACTCCAATAGATAATGATGTCCATGAAGGATCTTTCACCACCTCTTAGAGGATCCCTTACAAGATGTTCCATAAATGTGTCTATATACATGTAGCACACTTCAAAACTATACATCATGCCAAGCCATGGATTCCAAGGCATTTTGTGCACTTGAAGATACATCAATTAAAATATTAAGTTCATAAATAATGTTGCCAAAGACAACTTGTCTTGCTTGATCCATATGATTGAGCCTAGATGGCTCCATCTTGATACTCAAGGTTCTTCTTGGAGTCCTCGGGTCTTGAGCTTGCTCCTCCACTTGACTTGACTCCAAACCATCAATGAATTGAATAAGGTGTTGATCCAAAGGTGCTTCTTCAAGTTTACAAATATTCCACTCTTGAAAGATCACTTTTCCACCATTGACAAATTCTTTGGCTGAAAACAAGTAGATTCTACAATCTCTACTTGAAGAGCAAAACACTACCATTATTCCTATCATTGAAATAGGATAATCTTTGGTCCTTACATTGGAATGATCATGCTCAAAGCATGTGGACCCAAAGATTTCCAATACAAATGATGTTTCATCTTTTATGACACTATTCAAACTATTACAAAAATAGTTATCCAATGAAATTGCTTTATCAACAACAAATGTAGATTTCAAAGCATCCCATTTCATTGTCTTGTCATACAAAGTAATAAATACCATGAATCTTAAAGGTAAGAAACAAGTCACCTCATGTCTACTAATACTTTCCAGAAAGTATTCAAAGATAGTAGACTCTCCAATGCTCACCACCCTTGCAAGATGCACACTTGAATGGACAATTTGCATGCAATTTGATGACTCGGCCATTGTCATTGAGGACTCCCTTGGAACTCTCATGCTTTGAGACTGATCCTCAAGATCTTCCTCCTTTTGATGCTCCTCCTCAATGCAAGCAAGATCACACTTTGCCAAGATCTCCTCTTGAGTGATCTCCTCCTTTGCCAAGCTCATTCTTTCAAAAGCAACACTAGCTTCCAACTTAAACAATCTTCCATGTTTAAATCCCTTTGCAATGCAAACATCATTCTTCAAGATGAAACAAACACCATGCTTAAAGTGGACATCCAAACCACTTTCTAAACGTAAACCAACACTAAGCATGTTCTTGGTGATTGATGGTACATAAAGGACATTTTTTAGATCCATGCATTTTGAGGATTCTAGACACAAAGAGATGGTACCAACACCATATATCCTACACTCTTCATCATTTGCAGTAAAGACAAACTTTTTAGCAGCATTGAAAGAGTGTAAGTTTGAGAAAAAGTCCTTTTCACAAGACATGTGGGAGCTTGCCCCACTGTCGATCCACCAATTGTCTCTTGAATTGCTATTGCTTGTTGGTGAGGATGTAGATGCCATCAAGAATACATCTACTTCATCCTCCTCCTCCTCCTTTGCAAGGTTTCCTTGTTTGTCCTTCTCCACTTGTGCTCTTAGCCTCTTGTAGCATTCAGATGCATAATGCCCCTTCCTTCCACAAAAGAAGCATTTTTGCTTTGACTTGTCCTTTGAGCTTGATGCATCATCCTCTTCTTTGGCCTCCTTTGGATGCTTCTTCTTTCCATTGGTCTTCTTTTTGCCCTTGACTGAGAAATTGGCTTTCTCATCACCATCCTGCAAAGACAAGGAACTCATCCTAGATTTTGCATGGAGCATCCTACACTCTTCAGCCACTAATACACTGTGAAGTTTTTCTATAGTTGGCAAAGTGTCTTGGATGACAAAACTTTGGACCAAATTTGCAAAGTCATCTCCTAGACCATTAAGGACAATTTGTACAAGCTCTCCATCATGAATCTTCTCTCCAATGGAAGCCAACTCCCTATTTAGAGACTTGATTCTGAGTACATAATCATGTGCACTCTCCTCGCTTCTTCTCATGCTTTGCAAAATTTGATTTCTAAGCATAAGAACTCTAGAAGTGTTGCTAGACTCATAGATTGATTTTAGAGACTCCCAAGCCTCTTTAGCACTAGTACATGCTGATACTTCCCTCAACAAATCATTGCTCACATTCATCTTCACACAATGAAATGCAAGCCTAGATCTCTTCTTGTATCTAGCTAACTCTTGTGCACCTAGAGGTTCATCTTCATCTTCAATCAAGAACTCATAAAGGTCTTGGAGCACCAAGAGTGACTCCATTCTAACCTTCCAAATAGCATAATTTGTAGAATTCAACCTCTCACTAGCTTCTAGAAGGTATGCTCCAGCAGATCCCATCTTACTAGTGACTTCTACAAACAAGAAATAGATTTGATTGACTTGAAACTCACAAAGGTCTCACACTTGCAGTGTTTCACTCAAATTTGATTTCTAATCCAACAAATGGACTTATAATCACAGTTCTATCACTCCCTCACAAAGCTGGAATGAAGATAAGATGAAGTGAAAACTACTTACAAACAAATCTTGCCAAGAAATGGATTTGATTGTCTCTAGAAACTCACTAAGGTCTCTCTCTTGTAGTTTTTCACTCAAATTAGATTTCTAATCCAACAAATGGACTTATAATCTCAGTTCTAGCACTCCCTCACAAAGTTGGAATGAAGATAAGATGATGTGAAATCTACTTACAATCAAATCTTGCCAATTTTGGCTATTTTTGGACAAAAAAATGACTTAATCTCTTTCTTCCTTCTTGGTGTACTTTCAAGACCTGTTTTTAACCTTAATAGGACTTGAACTCAGCCTAGATTAATTAGATTCTATGAAACAAATTCAAATCTAATCAATGGCAAATGATCTTGGTAGATTATCCTAGGATCTCCACCAAAAATTACACCAATAGCTCACAAATTGAATTTTTTTGGATCAAATGAATACCATGCATTAAATGCAGGTTCAGAGGTGCCCACACATGTGGACAGTACGGATTTGGACCCCTACCAAGTTTGGGATCAAATCTCCTCACCAAAATCAAGATTCTAGCTTGCCCTCTCAATACTAGTTTTTGGCACCAAAACTTGCTAAAAATGGATTTGCATTAGATCAATGGCTTATGATCTTGTACTTGGCTCTGATACCATGTTAAAGTACTGTACTTTAGGACCATAAATGGATCTACAAAATATCCACAAGAGTGATTGGATGCTTGCTTAACAATCTATCAAAAAACTAGACACAAAAAAGTTGATCTAGATTGGCAATTTGAGAAACAACAAGCATTAACAATCAAAAGCATTGATAAACATTGAAATCTGAGCCCACACGTGTGTACTACAGGCTGTAGTACGGCCTTCAACTTGAGAAACAAGTAGAAATTGATTTGGTTTCATTTGGATCACAAAAACTCAATGTACATAGTGAACTAGCTTGAGATTGCCAATGAGCTCCAAAAAATTTTCTATCTTCTCACTATGGAGAGAGGGAATACATAGCAAATTCGACTTCCTTCTTGAAGTTAGGTGGATTTCCAGCATGTAATAAGGAAGTTAACTCACTCTCCTTGACCTAAAATGAAACCCTAGTCTATTTCCTAGAGTTATGCTTGGTAGGTAGCTAGTTGGTCAAATTTTCACCTTAAACTTAGGTGTAGGTCCTATAAAGTAGGGATGACCACCAAATAGACATGACCAACTCTCTTGACTTGACCTAACCTACATTAGGATGGGTTTCCCATGTGGCATCATGGCCTCACATGTGTGGAACCCACTTGTGTACACAATTTACACTATTCTACATGGTTTTTGATCAAGCTAGATTTGCCAATTTTTGGCAATTCTTCACACATCCCACAACATGGCCTCAAAGTCATTTACAAGTGATAATTGTGCAAACTAGCTTGTGTAAATTTAACAATCCTCCTCACAACTAGTTTGAAGATAACGTAGACTTGCAATACATTCACTATTGCCACATGCTCCAAAGATATCTCCTTTGATTGCACCTTCTCTCTTGAAAAATGATGAGAGATCTCAATATGTTTTGACCTTGCATGGAAGATTGGATTGATTGCAAGGTGTTGGGCTGAAATGTTGTCATTGTAGAGAGTTGGAACAACATCTAAACTCATGACTTTCAGCTCCATAAGTAGCCTTTTGATCCATAATAGCTCCCGTGTTGTAGTGGTGAGAGCTTTATACTTGACTTCGGTTGAAGAAAGTGATCTTGTTTCTTTGACAACCAAGAAATTACTCCTCCACCAATGAATGTTGCATAGGCACTTGTGGACTTCCTTTGTGCTAGTTTTCTTGTATTATTTTGAAATTTTCTCTACATTTCTAGATATACCATCTGAGTTCACTCTCTTCACTGTACCTTCCCCTAATATCCAAGGGGTGGGGACAGATCACAAAATTTGAAAAAGTTATTTTATTTTGAAGATTGGCACTTGCACTAATTTGCACAAAGTAACTATTGTGACAATTGTGCCAGTTTTCTTGCATAACCTTGGAAATTTTCTTACACTTTCAAAAATACCATCTAAGCTCGCCCTCTTCAGTATACCTTCTCCTAACATTGCTCTATCACATATCCAAGGGGCACGGATAGATCACAAAATTTGAAAAAGTTATTGCATTTTAATTACTAGCACTTGCACAATCAATTTCAAAAAATTGCCTAGTGACAATTTTGTGCTATTTTCTTGCATAACTTTATAGATCTTAAGATCTGAGAAGAAATTTTTTCTGTCACATTTTGCTTTCCCATCTCTTTGCTCTCCCCAGATCTTCTACTCCCCAAATCCATATTCCCCACTATCTGCTTTCTCAGGATTCGTATACCCAGACTTGTGCATTCCCAAATCCTGCCTTCCCACTTTTGTTTTCCCATTTTTTGTCTTCCCAAACTTTACATTCTCAAGATCTTGCATTCCCCACCTCTACTCGCCCAAGACCTTGCCTACCCCATCACTTGTTTTTCCAAGATTTGCCTTCCCATCACCCAGATCTTGCCTCCCAACTGTATTTCCCAACTTACGTATTCTCAAATTTTTAAGTTCTCCACTTTCATGTTCCCCAGTTTTTTGCTTTCCCAAATATCTGATCCCCAAATATCACATTCTCAAAACTTTTTATTTCTCTCCACACCTTTTCACCTCCCGAGATCTATGTTCCCCACAGTTTCACTCTGTCATTTTTTTCTTCCTAGATCCCGCATTCCCCAAGCTACATTCCCAGGATTTGTCTTCCCCAACTTTTCACTTTCACATTCCCAAGATCTGCTCCACATTCTTACATTCCTAGATCTTGCACTTTCCCAAATTTTTACATTCCCACACTCCATCCCACATCTCTAAAAAATTTTAAATTTCCCGAATTGTACATTCCCAAACTTTTATGTTTCCCAATTTCACATTCACTAACTTTTTGCTTCCCAAATATTTGCATTCCCAATATCTGCTCGACACTCTTATATTCCCAAATCTTACACTTTTTCACTTTTTACTTCTCCTCATTTGCCTTCCCAACCCACATTCTCCATCATGATTTTGTTGAAGGAGATTTTGTGTATTTAAGGTTACAACCTTATAGAGGCCTCAAGGTGGAGTTTGATGGAGATGCTTGTATGATCAAAAGGAAGGATGTCTTGGTTGGAAAAGGTAAAAGGCAAGGGAAGTTGTTCAAACTAGATGCTTGTGTTATTGCTAACCAAGTTGGATGTGCTGCAAGGGAACAAATACCAATTCAAGAGGTTTGGCATAAAAGGATGGGACACCTCAAGTTCAGTCATTGGAGGTAATGGATAGGAACAAGATTGTGATAGGTCTTCCAAGTTCCTTAAGTGGCATCAAACATATTTGTGAGTCTTGTGCTTTGTCTAAGTCACATAGACTACCTTATACTAGATTGATATCTAAATCTTCAAAGCCTTTTCAACTTGTACATTCAGATATTCATGGATTTACTACAATTAGCAATAGTGGAGCTAAGATGTATGTAACATTCATTGATGATTTTAGTAGACTTTGTTGGATCTATCTACTAAAGAACAAGAATGAAGTGTATAATGTGTGCAATAGGTGGCCGAGTGCTATTTTGAATGGAAGGACACCTTTTGAGATGCTATTGAAGAGGAGGCCGAGTGTCAACTTGCGAAAAACCTTTGGCTGCACATGCTATGTCAACATTACTCTTGATGATAGGACCAAGGAGGATCCATCTTCAAGCAGAGGTATTTTTGTTGGATATAGTGAGGTGAGTAAAGCCTACAAGATTTACATTCCTTCTACTAACAAAGTGATTGTTGGTAGAAACGACATTTTTTATGAGGGGAACATTCCAAAAGTGTCTTCAAGCATGATTGATGGTAGTGTGGATGGATCTAACATTCTTGATGTTGATGAAAAGGATCCTACTTTGGATGGTGATGATGATGGACCTTCATCAAGTCAAAAGCCAACATCAAGAGAAAGACAAGTAACTTCAAGGCTCACATATGATCAACATGTAGTTTTTGAAAATTATGTTGCTTTCATAACCTCTTTGAATGAGCCTACAAGTGTAGATCAAGCAAGGAAAGAAGAGGAGTGGATCCAATCAATGGATCTTGAGTATCAAGCTCTTATGAAGAGTGGAACATCTTTTGGAGGATCTTCTTGTGTACATGGAGCTATGCAAGTGGATGGATGTTATCTTGCTGTAAAATCAAGTAATAGATCTGGAAAACAAAGTTTGCTGAATGACTTTGATAGTCAAGTTGAAGATCAAGAGGTTGATCTCAGAGTGCTTCAACTAGTCAAAAGGGAAGGTGGCAATTTTGAGCTAGTCAAGAGCATCAAAGGATAGGTAATTGGCAAAGATGTTATGGATCTGTTTTTGCAGCATATTGAAGACTAAATTAAGGTCAAAGGAGCAGCAAGGAAGTGTTGTTCAAGTCTACTTTACTTGTTCTATCTCATGTTTGAGCATTTTCATGTGGATGTGTGCAAATTGTCAAGATATGGTAAAACTAGCTACATTGGTGAACATTGTTTTGATGTTGGATTTGTACTAGCATTCTTGGCTGGTTTTGCTGATGGAAATGAATCTATTGGAGGATCATTATGTCACTCATTCATGGTGAAGTCATCAAGGTATGATGGTATTTTGAGGCAAGATGGAGATGGAGGCTCATTCATGGAGTATCATGGTGAATACATGGCAACAAAGGACAAAGAAGGAGGAGACATGCAAGAAAATGCTGATCACTCAAATTTATTGTTTGTTTGCTGTATTTTTCCAGAGAGTTCAGAGTTGGAAGCATGGTGGAATCATTTCATCTACATTCTATTTGATTCTTCATGTTCTAGTCACATTTTTAAATGTAAAATTGATGTAAGAAATAGTGAAGCATCCCAAGTGAACACTATTCTCTATATCAATTATGAAGTTTATTAACTTGACATTGTGGCCTCAAGTTTTATATTATTTACAAAAAGGCCCAAGTCCTTTATTCTATCTACAACTTGACTTGTGTGCTCATTGGGCCATGGGCTTATACACGCAAGATGCCATGACCCTCGCAACTATTTCTATTTTCTGATTTTATTTATTTACAATGTGTTGGGAATACTCCCAACACTTATTCTAGCTTGATTGGCTTGGATTGGGAGGCATGGCACATGACAATATCATCTTATGATGATGGAAAGAAATCGAAAAAGCACAAGAAAAAGAATAAGGAATAAGAGAGGACGTTAAGATTAATGATGTGGTTACCACTAAATTCAGACAGGGTGGAATGTAGTTTTGCTAAAACTGGAATGAAGAGGGCCATTTCTCTAATGAATGTTTGAATGGCACATGGTATTGTGACATGTAAAATCATTGGACCAATGATTGTAGATGGTTACAAGCAGTACGAACTGTTGGAGCATAACAGCAACAACAGTAATAACAACGACCGTTGTAGTACCACCAGGGTCAACAGATGCAACAATGGTCATTTCAAAGGCAAATCCATTATCGTCAAGATTTACCATAAGATATTTGTTTATTTTTCAATCAACTAGGGCATCAATATTTTAACTGTGCTCTATATCACCTCCAGTGTGTTGGAAACTTGGAGTGGAGATTACATCTCTAATGAACATAATCTGGTGTCGAACCAACATCAGAAACCAGTTTCGTTTAATATGTCAAAATAGTAGATTCATGTGCAAGTAATTATTGTCGAAAAACCAATTTTTATGGACGTTGAAGTGGTTATTCGAAATAAAGATAAGGACAAGGAGGTATGAAAAGACGTGTTGGCTGATGATATGGGTCCAAGTACGAGTGATGGGTGGCCAAATTCTTTTCGACAATTGGTGGCCGACATTGTTGTAGACCAAATTGTTGATTTTGTCAACAATTACAAATTTCTAAGGAACAGTGGGACAATTAATTCAGAAAGAGCCATATTTGCGGATTCTATATGGGCCAAATTGATGGGATTCCAACAATCTTTGGTAATGCCTTTGGCACCAGTTAACACCATTCAACTTGCGGAACAAGATATTGTTCCAAAATTAGATATTGTAATACAAGATATTAAAATTTCTAGTGTTCAAGTTGACAGAGGTGTAGGTGTATTTCAAAAGAAATGTATAAGAAGTTGAAAAATATACCATTGTAGAAGAGTCAACTGGTGATATGAGTGACAAATCATACACAAGATTCTCTGGTGAGAGAAATTCATAAAGTCCCATTTCAGATTAAAAGCCTACAATTTTTTTTATTGAATTTCATGATTATGAGATTACCAACTAGGTCCGGTGTTTATCCAGTGTTATTGGGAAGGCCATGATTGCGTGCTACTAAAGCTATGCATGATTGGGCAACTGGTGTGGTAAGTATTCTAGTGGAAGGACATAGAATTCAGTTGCTAACACATCAGGGAATAATCACTTCTGAAATCCGTCTGGTTGGTGTTGAGACAATTGAGGAGTTGCTTTTGACCCTGATGATAGAGGAATCTGAAAAAGACTTACATCTTGATTATATACCAGTGGGAGAAGCACATTTGTCAATTTGTTTGCTGCGATTGCTATTGAGGAGTCCCGAAAAGTGACGACTTCTTGTTCTCATCACCAGTTGGCCATTCAGGTGAGAAGAATACCATGGAAGACATAACTACGCAATGGCCAATAGGAATCTTCAGGTGTCTGTAGATTATCATAAGCTGAATTCTTTCACTATTGAAAATCATTTTCCATTGCTCTTAATAGAGCAATGGGTCATAAACTCTGAAGTTTTTTGGATGGGTTCCGTGGCTATAACCAAATTCAAATTGTAGAAAAAGATCGAGAGAAAGCGGCTTTTATTACGAGATGGAGAGCGTATTGCATACAAAGTGATGCCTTTTGGATTGAAAAATTCACCGGCAACATTCCAAAAGTCACTATAGCATTCTATGAATACTTGGATAAATTCATGACAAATCTTTGATAAATGTGACTGATCCTTTCATAACCTACAATACAAGCTCTGATACCATGTGAAGATTTTGTCAATCATTAAGATCCAAAATCATCTATTGATCTTTGGTTTGAAGGACAACACAATTTGCACCATTTGCAATGTAGAAAAATGAAAGAGATGCAAACTCAATAAGATATTGATCAAACGTCAAATGATAATATGAAGTTTTTGTCCGTACAATAATAGTAACCTATTGTATTTCACACATGTGGATCGGAATATAGCAAAATATGAGCATTCTACACACAAGGTTGCAAGATATAATCAAGATAGTGCGCTCAACGCACAATTGATATGAACCTCATCGATCACCAGATTCCTTTCATGATCATTATTAATCATTGTATTACAAAAGCTTCAATTCACAGATTTTCTATTATCAATGGTTGTGTTAACCGTATGCTAAATGCTTTCGTGTTTCTTCTCTCTAAATAAAAAATATTCTTATCCCATAGATTAATGTAGAATATTTGTTGAAGAATACATGGTTGTCACAAACGCCTGAATTATTCTCACTCTTCATGTTTGTCAATGACACCTACATAAAATATTCTACTGTCACATTCATCTAATCACATGAAGAGCTTTCTTTGCCCCCGTATCATACCTCAATTGTTCTTGAGGTGCCAACCTCCACACCTACAACAATGTCCATCAAGTCATTCATCTCAATAAAAGACTCGATTCTCACCTTCCAAGTTGAATAGTTGCTTGAGGTAAGCCTGTCATTGCTCTCCAAAATGAAGCCTCCGTTTGTAGCCATGTTGCAATGATTTGATCTTCTCTTTCAACCTGGT
Source organism: Diphasiastrum complanatum (assembly GCA_029204225.1). Lineage (NCBI taxonomy): Eukaryota > Viridiplantae > Streptophyta > Lycopodiopsida > Lycopodiales > Lycopodiaceae > Diphasiastrum > Diphasiastrum complanatum. Next base: position 10,970,193 of record CM055107.1, on the reverse strand, counting down.
CTAGTGCACTTAGCACTCTCTTGAAAATCAACAAATGAATCGAAGAAGAAATCACAAAGATACGGAACCTCTCCAATCTCTTTATTGCACAAAACTAGCCAATCCAACACATAGAATTGATGATACTTGATCAACCTACAATATCATGAACTTTTGCACTCTCTAAGATTGAAACACACTCTTTAAAAGTACGACAATTTCAAAATCAAGAGATCCTATCAACTTTAGAACTTTCACAAAAATGCATATATGTAATCACACAAATTCTACATCCAAAAGATAGAAACTTGATATAGAATCTTGAAGAATGATGTATCCCCTTTCTTATGCAATAAAATTTGACACAATCCAACAAGTAGAGAAGAAAATCAGCCTACAACAAGTGTTTTGACCTAAATTGAGCTTTGGATCACAAAGACCCTTTTTTTATCCTTGAAAATGCTTGATTTTGACAAGGAATCACACTAGCACACTCTAGAATTGATGGCGTCTCCAAATCACTCACTAGAATTGGATTTTTCTCAAAACATAGCTTGCAACAAATCTTTGATGCCATGTGAAAAGATTAGATCCAAATGACCTAATTATGTTCTTTGATCTTTAGCTAATTTGGAGAGCACATCCAGCTTCACTACCAATGTAGAAATCTTGCATCAACTGCACATAGACGATGAAAACTCAACAAGAACTTGTTATAACCTGTCCCTGTCCATACAACAGCCATACAATATTAGTACACATATGTGTGGATTCATATACATAAGAAAACCGACGTTCTACACACAAAAATTCACTATATGAGCACCAAGATACAAGAGATTGATGTACAAAGCCAGGATAAAGGGCCAAACTGAGCACCAAGATACAAGAGATTGATGTAGAAACCCAAAGAGATATCTTTCATAAGAATTTGAGACATACTTGTTAAAAATAGTAAGGATACTATTTTAAACTATCTCTAAGTTGTTATATACAATTGGCCTCAATATGCCAAATAACAAATAATGACCAAAGTAGTTGATTTTCTTCATAGCCCAAACTGTACAAAGCCAAGATCAAGGGCCAAACTGAGCACCAAGATACAAGAGATTGATGTAGAAACCCAAAGAGATATCTTTCATAAGAATTTGAGACATACTTGTTAAAAATAGCAAGGATACTATTTTAAACTATCTCTAAGTTGTTATATACAATTGGCCTCAATATGCCAAATAAAAAATGACCAAACTAGTTGATTATCTTCATAGCCCAAATTGTACAAAGCCAGGATTAAGGGCCAAACTCAGTAGCATGACAAGATACAATACTAGAGCAGAGCACCACACCATCCACGGAGGACCAGCTAGCCTCATCCTCGTAGGGCTCTCATTCCATTTCAAAGTCTAGGCCATTCTGAAAGCCGAAGAGCATCAAATAGGAAATAAATGAATTTTTGTGTACATATTCTCATGAGTCCTCACACAACATGTAGCAGATTTCCTTTACTACACCCAAAATAAAATTCAAAGAAATCTCTTGCATCCTGGCGTTGGCCCCACAACCTACATTGTGGCAACCCATTTTTTAAAAGACCCTTGCAGCCATCAAGATATATGTGGCTAGCTTGAGATCTCTCAGCATAAACTCCCACTATGTCCCCATATCAAGGTGCGAGAAGTGAGCGGAGTGCGGAGTACCTTTGGACCAGATCACTGTAAAAATCCTTAACTAGCCAAAGATCTACTTAGTATATGGATAGGGAATTAATGTAGACGCAATAGGGCTCTCATCCAATTTTCACAAAAATACAATAAATGCCCGAATCCAACAGTTCGCATGGCATTAGAATTTGCCCGCGACTTAGTAATTTTTATGAAGGTCCCCACCAAATAGGACGCTTTTTTTTCGCCCATATTTTTTTTATCTTAATAAAGCCCTAGCATGTGACAAAATTGAAGGCCAGCTTCCAATGGCCTGTTGGCTATACAACAGAGCGGCAATGTTTGGCAAACCATGGCTCGATAAATTTCATACATGGATTGCCCAATTTTGATTGGAGGGCATTCATAAGATTTTTTCCACAAACTCAACTAGGAGCGACTTGAGTTCATTGAACAAGTCATCAGCTACCTAATAAAGTGTCAGTCTTGAAGTTCTTACTAGCTCCAGTGCCAAGGGAACTTCAGGTCGGGGGCCTTGTTGTGAGAAATATGTGTACATAATTATATAAATGGGCCCGTCAATAGAAAATACTTGTATGAAAATTAGAATGCATAAATTTTATTCTATTTTATTGTATGAAAGGGATTGGATTTCAATCCTTGCCTCAATGAAATAGCCAACAATATCAAAGGAGCAAGGGCCTCTCCAAGAATAAAAAGGCACCTCTTGTACTCATTTTTGGATGCTTAATAGAGAGGGGGACACTGTACCGTTTTGGCAAATCCAAGCATCCTCATCTACTTTTGAAAGTTTCTCTAATGTCTCTTTGTGAATGCTTGTATTTTCTTAACCTTTTTGCATTGTCTAATGCTTATGTTTCTTAATGTTTTTCCATTAGATTAATATCAAAAGCACATGAGCTAACCTCCCTCACTTTCTACTCTCTTTCTCTTCCTCTCTTTACTATTAGGGGAGTGTGGTGTGGTTAGAGTTAGTAGGGTGGGGGTGGAGTAGTGTTAAAGTTAGGAAGACAACTAAGCTACAACCAAAATCTAGTTAAAACCTCTATCTTTGTGTTCTAACCCCTTTTGATAGGTGAATGGAGCCTCTTCACATATGTGCTGTTCAAAGGAGTCATTTGACTCAATCTTACCTTTAAAAGGACTCAAGAGACCTACTTACATAGCTAATGATCATGAGTGTCCAATAGAAGAAATTGGCAACATTCCATTGAAACTTGCTTCTTCAAAAGTTCTTGCACTTTCTAATGTTCTTTTCATTCCAAAATTTACAAAGAACTTAATTAGTGTGGGAAAGTTGCTTGATAATTGTGAAGTTGCTTTGTTATCTAAGGAGGAGCTGTGGCATAGAAGGTTGGGACATCCTAATTTTACATCTATGTCTTCTATGATTAAGAAGGAGAAGGCTATTCGTATTCCAAAATCTCTTTCTAAAGATTTCAAGCCTTGTGAGGCTATTGCAAAGTCACACAACAAGCCTTATCAGAAGTCTTTTATAAAGACTACTTATCCATTGGTACTCATACATTCAGATGTACATTTTTTCTCTTCTAAAAGTATTGGTGGTGCAACATGTTTTGTCACCTTTATTGATGACTTTACTAGATACACTTGGTTGTATCTACTTTCTTCAAAGGCTTCGGTTAAGTTTCATAATTGTTGTGAAGGTGAAGGAATAAAGAGAGAATTTTCTTGTGCCTATTCTCCATCCCAGAATGGAGTAGCTGAGAGGAAAAACAGATGAAGAACCAAAGTTTTGTAGCTATCTCATGCCATTTTGGATCTAAACAAATATTACTTGTTATCTCTCTAGCTCTCTCTCTCCTCTAACTCGTGTTGAGGCTAAGAGGCTCATACACTGAAATCTTGTATTTTTATTCAATCTTTGATTCATTGCTACTATATTCTGTTGATTAGCATGCTAGATTGTGAATTAGACATTTCTTCTTAACTAGATTTTGTTGATCAATCTAGAATCAGGTTATAGTGCCAATCACAAAGCTTAATTAAGATCAGTCACTCTTGTGGACATTCCCCACACGTGTGAAATCTAGAAATTTTGTCAGTGAAGTGATGTTGTATATTAGTTGTAGATGTCTGTGTGAAAATTTTTACAAAATTTTTACACAAGAGCAATTGCTTCCTTTGATGTTTTTTTTTTTTCACCTGTAATTATTTTGCCCACTGATTTGTTGTTGCATATCAAAAGGATTTTCAAGAAATTTGAGCTGATTTGTTTCGATCGAACAACACCATGAATGGACCGTTTGATGTGGTCTCCTTGGGAGGTTCAAAGTACTACAAATGACACGATTACAGTTTGCGTAATCGTGTACCCTGAACTCTTAGAATTGTCTTCTAAAAGTGTGGGGTTTACGGTGGGTTGAAGACGGAAGGAGAAGCACTGGTGCAGAGAGTTTAGCACATAGAAGCTTGGTGAGCTTGAGACTGTGTGAGGATTCAGAGACAAGAGTTGTCGGCTGAATCAAAACCTCAGCAAACAGAATCTTGAAATTTTGAAGGAAGGCTATTTGGTGTTTGCAGTCAGTGTGCACTCAATCGGACACCATTTGACAAATGGTTTGAAGCATCAGATTTCCAGCAGTAGGGTGACCTCAGAGCAAGAGGATAGGCCTATCAGAATACGAAGTGCAAGGGGCACTTCATTTTCTTTAAAAATCTTCATACTGAAATTGGAGTTGGGCCCCTTCACAAGTGAAGTGTGAAGTTTCTTCAAGGTAAAGAAATAGTTCAAAAATAAGGAAAATCCCTATTTTTGGGTCCTTTGTCCATTTTGACCCCAACGAAAGGCTATAACCTCCAAACGAAGGGCACTCGGACTGTACCTGCAAGTACGGTACAACAAAACAGAGTGATTGCAGCAAAGAAAGTGTTCGGAGTGCGCCAAAAGTAATTTCACCATTCCATTGGGCACGTAGTTGGGAGTTGACGACTGAGTGCATTTCGGAAGGCGATGCCTATTTGGCTTTTAAATTGGTGGAAAAGCAGCGAGTGGCCTGGTAAGGAGAAAAGTGCAAGTCATTATTTTCAACTTCTGACATCACACTTGGCCTTGGCATACTGCTTTTAGCCTACGGCAGAAGTTTCAAGCAGTTTTGCGATGACAAACATGGTTGAGTCCATTTTGAGTGAAAGTAACAAATTGGATGGGATTTCCAAAGCTTTGACCTTCATTAACTTGTCAGTGAAGGATCACATCATTACCCACATTTGTGATGCTGTTACACTCAGACAGGCATGGGATGTGCTAAAGGAGCAGTTCGAAACATCAAATCTGTCTAGGATCATGTTTCTGAAGTCAAAGCTGAATAGTGTTCGAATGGAACAAGGAGAGCACATTCAGACGTACATGACCAGAATCAAGACAATGAGGGATGAACTGCATTCTATTGGTGAGAACATACGTGATGTGGAGCTAGTGCACAATGCATTGTGCGGCATTGCAGAACCCTATCAGATGTTTGTGAGTGGAATAGCATCAAGAGAAAGATTGCCAACCTTTGACGAGCTCATAGGAATCTTGATGCAGGAAGAGCAACAACGAGAAATGGTGAAAGCTAGACGTCAAAATACTGACTATCAGGCACTTGCGACATGCCAAAAACAAGGCAAGGGCAAGGGCAAGGGCAAGAAGAAGTCTAAACAACAATTTGCCAAGACTCAGGAGGATGAGAGATCTTCCAGTAAGACCAAGAAGAAAGGCAAGTGCTTCCATTGTGGTAAAAAGGCCATTTCAAGAGTGAATGTCACAAATTCCTGGCGGAACAAGACAAGGGAGAACCAAAGCAAGCAGGTAACCTTGTCGATGAGGGTGAGATTAAAGACTCTAGCATATTCATATCTGCATTGTCATCTAATCAAGATGATCAAGCATGGTATATTGACTCGGGAGCCACAAGACACATGACAGGTAACAAGAATTGGTTCAATAGCTTAAAAGTGTTGGATAATGGAACGTCTGTTTCACAAGCAAATGGTGATGTGTGCAAGATCAAGGGGATAGGCACCGTTTCAATCCAACTACCTGATGGCAAAAGTAGGATGATCAGGGGGGTATTTTACGTACCAGGTTTGAGGAAAAATCTACTTTCTATTGGAGTCATTACTAATCAAAAGTTGAAAGTAGAATTTGCCCATGATCGTTGCTTTGTGAGAGGATGTGAACCAAAAGTTCAAAGTTATTGCGGATGGAGTAAGGGAGCCCAATACAAAATTGTACAGGTTGAATGCTACAATCAAGGGGCAACATGGACTCGTATTGTCCATTCCATCACAAATTGTATTGCGTAATCTTACGCAAACACGAATTATCTGAAGCCAGTTTGCGTAATCTGTTACCCCGAACTCTTAGAATTGTCTTCTAAGAGTTCGGGGTTTACGGCGGGTTGAAGACGGAAGGAGAAGCACTAATGCGGAGAGTTTAGCACACAGCCCATGTCTCTAAACAAAATAAAAAAATGGAGTCAAAGATTCATTTCGGCTACTCAGAGGATAAGGCCTCTGGCACTCTTCAAAATCTTGACAATTTAACCCTATCACAAGGGCTTCCTAAACTTTCATAAATTATTTATGCCTGCATTTAAAAAGTATAACTGTTAAAAATCCAACAAAATCATGAAATGGTGGGGCAAGAAACCAAGTTTGACACATGTGCGCATTTTTGGATGTGAAGAAAGAAAAGAAAGAAGCTAGATGAAAAGGTGGACCAGGGATTCCTCGTAGGATATGATGTTCACTCATCATACTACAAGATCTATATGCTTGACAGTAGATAGATCAAGACTGTCAGAGACGTCAGATTTGATGAGTCAAAGACAATGGTTGACGGAGATCCAGTTGGCTACGAAATCTTGACCATAGGCTACTATGACCTGCCAACATCCATGGAGGGAGCGGACTTTGAGCACCCTAAACAAGATGCTCAAATTTTAGATGGACAGAGTGACTGTTCAGATGACAAGCAACAAGGCGCACATCCTGTACCCAGGACACCTGCTACTCACTGCAATTCAGCATGTTGTCAACAAAGGCAAGGCCATTGATCTGACTGCGAACTCTCCAAGAAGATCCACAAGGGAAAGAAGAGCATCTGTTAGATTTGTACCTGATAGCTCAGCCTTTTGTTTTGAAGGAATTCTATGGATTCGGAGGAGAACCTCAAACATATGAGGAAGCTATCAGTTGTCCAGATAAGGACAAGTGGATTAAAGTGATGGAAGATGAGATGAATTCCATGGAGCAGAACAATGTTTGGAATCTGGAGCCATTACCAGCAGACAAGAAGACTGTAAAATGAAAATGGATTTTCAAATACAAGTATGGACCTGATGGCAACATATCAAAATACAAGGCCAGATTGGTGGCGAAGGGTTTCAAATATTGTCTGAAACCATTGGGGCTAGCCATATGATAGGAATATAACTAGTGTTACGCCTTTCTATCAAAGAACTTATGCTTAGCATATGGGACACTTTTTATTCAAATATCAATTTTTTCCATAAAAGCCATTCATTTTTCATGTTTCCTTTTTCACATATAAATCAAAACAATCTACTTTCCAATCCCAAGCTATCAATATCACAATTTTGACAAAAAAAAATGATCTTAATGATGAGTAAATGCAAAATGCTTTGGAATGGACCAAAATCTCTCTTAGGAGGTCTCTCAAACACCTGAGAAGAACCTAAATCAACTCCAAAATCTTCAATCCTTCTATCTCTCCAATGCTTGAATGCTACTATTGACTCCAAAACTCGCCTTGAATCAAATATAAAAGGGCAAGCAAAACTTTCTAATTTGATCTTGTAGATAAGAAATGATTAGAACCTGGTCTTAGAATCCTAAACACATTTGAATCAGATCCTACAAGAACTCAATCTGATCAATAATGAAGATACTAATCATAAATAATCATAAAGATCAATTAATGCCTTGAATTGATCAAAATCTATGATGCTAGTGAATCAAATTGCAAGAATTTAGCTCATTTCATAACAAGGCCCTAATACCATGTTGAAAATGCAGCAAAAAGACTCTAATAAGCCTTTGAAATGATGGAGGAAGCACCTTGAATGGATCCAATTGAGATCCTATAGCAAAAACACCAACTGTTTTAGTGTTTCTAGCTTCACCTTGGCTTGAACTCCACTTGAAGGCTCAAATTCATGCAATTCCCTTCACACTTGTGAAAGTACAGACTGCCATAGGAATAGTACAGTGTTCGAACTTCCAAATCAATCTCACAATTACAAAGTACTCAACACAAATAACAAATATCAAGCATCTAGATCACCAACAACATTGGTAGATGGAAAACCAATTTTTTAGTCATAAATTGATGGAGAAACAATCACACATGTATACGTTAATAGCTTGGATGTGAGCATTTTAGGGTTTCTCTGTACTTTTCATAATCGGAGGGAGAAACATCTCCTCGATGCATCCTTCGACCCCCTTCCATATGCGCCCCCATCTCAATATGTGATCTTGTTGATGCTCATCGTGCAAGAGATCACCGCCCTTTGCACGGATGGCTACCTTGCATTTTTTACTACTGTAGGCCTAGCCAACATGCAAGTGCCCCTCACACAAGACAATTCTATGGTCCAGAGGACCTTCACCACCTTTGACACTGTCCACTTCTTAGTCACCCACAAGGGACATAATTATGACATCCTCCTTGATCCAACACTGGTTTTCTTGGCGCTCAACCTTTCCCACACCACCAACCTGCCGCTAATATGCACCCTTACCAAATACAAAATCTCAATATTTTTCCTCCTTGATCAAGATGAAATCAAAACCAAGACAAATGATGGATATCTGATCTCGTAGATTAGAAATTCCAACCTCCGAGAGGTGATAGACTTTCTATCTACCACCATCCTCGTGAGTTCACATCACCCACTTCGTGTATCCAAGTTGATTGTAGTCATGGTGACCATGATGGACAGACACAACACCATTTATGATGACTCTTAGTTTCTTCAACTCCCTCTCAAAGCTGGCATTTTTCTAATTCCTAGGCTTGCACACTACTTGTTTTGTCAAGAGGCTTTGTGAAAATATCAGCCACCATCTGCTTCATTGGAAAAAACTCGATCTTCAGTTTGTCTCTCTCAACCAGATCTCTTATCAGATGATATCTGATAGCAATGTGTTTCGTCCTGGAATGAAACATTGGATCCTTCATCAGATGAATGGCAGATGTGTTATCCATGAATAGTAGCAGTGGCTCATTGGAGTCCTCTCCCGGTCCGTCAAGGAACTGCTTGAGCCATGTAAGCTTGTTTGCCATCTTGGCTGTTGCAACGTACTCTGCTTTGTAGGATGATTGCGCAGTTATGGTCTGCTTCCTGCTGATCCATATCACAACTGCACTGGCTGCTATTGTGCATCCTCCCGAGACGCTTTTGCAGTCATCTTTAGGGACGCCCAACTTGGATCACTGTAGAATTTGATTTGGAATCCTTCACGCTGATAGAAACACAGCCCATACTCTTTCGTCTGTTGAAGGTATTGCAGAATTCTTTTGGCTATCTTCGAGTGCGTAGGGCCTGATAGAGGCTATCATGGAACCCGTCATTCAGGCGGTTGCACATCTATTGAATAACTTTCTGGTTATTTCAACATTTCGCAAAGATAGAATCTAGTCTAAGCTGTTGAGTCAGATAGTGAAATCCTTTTTGGAATTCTCTGGTCCCTCAGTTGTGCCATACAACTGGCATAGCTTCCTCATTCGAAAACTAACCAACTCCATCAAACCCAATAACCGTGAGCAAATCGCAGCAGGCCCCCTGTTGTGTAACTTTGGCTACGCACTTCTCGTGGATATTGAATTGGCTCATTCTGAAAACTGCATAAGCAATGTCAGCGCATGTATTATCTGCCAAGTACATGAGTGATTTGATCAGCCTCCTGTAGGGCACATTCTGCATGGCTTCCTGCTCTTCTGCATTCTGCGGGCAGTCCTGTTTCGTCAGAATTGTTCCACTTCAAAAATGCAACAGTCAAGGGAAAACAACAAGAAAAAACTAAGAAAAACATGCTAAGGCTTTTAAGGATAGAAACTCTTAGTTTCTTCACTTAGATGCTTTTAAAAGAGCTAGGAACCTTCACCGACCAACTTTTTTTTGGGAAATAACCTTTTCCGAACTTTCTAAGGCCAAAAAGCAAGAGAAACTAGTCACTAGAAAATCGACGAAGGTTGGCAACAAGTGTTTTTTCATAAATTGATGGTGGCGAGTGTTTTTCTTGGTTGTTTCTATTTCTGGTGTCTTTGAACCTTCGTCAAAACTTGTACACACTTAACTAACCTTCGCCAACTTCAATAATTTCCTTCATGGTCATAATGAAGCTGAATGAGAGTTGTTTGTGTTGGATTTATTTCCTCTATTTCTCCTAAATCCCATGTTAATCTAGTTCCATTCATAATGCTACAGTTGTACATGCATTGTTGCACAATATGTAGAAGTACTCTAATAACGAAGACAGGCAAGAGAATGGCAGTCCGACTTATCGAGTTCACCCGACTTATCGGGGAAACCCAACTTGGTCAACTTATTGGGCAGCACAACTTATCGACTCAACCAACTACCGTCGGGGACCATCAAACGACTATCCTGACTATTTTGGTAGCGACACACTCGACTCCAAATAGTTGAAGCCTTCTCACACCCACTTCTTATACTATGCAACAATGACAACAACAACCCCAATCTATCCCAGACGGCGCAATGGCTCCATGCCACCTTCTTGTACATACATCTGCACAAATGTAAATTGTATATAGTTGATCATTCTAATCAATTAATAATGCATGTATCAAATGCCAATTGATGCCAGACGAAATAAACTGATTCCACATATGCTCGAGCACCTATAGATGTTGAGACGACAACTTATCAGAGACAGACACAGTAGATGCTTTCAAGCATTGATTCTTTTAGACTGATTGTCGATATAAGCTCATAGTTGCAACAAATCATAGTTAGCTTTGCGAGCATGCGGTTTTGCCCGTTATTGATTTGTGCTCATTAGCATCATCTGACTTGTATTTCTGTACATTCGATCTAAATAAATTATTGTCTGATTTTGTGTTCAGATTTTGTCAGTGTTGCATGATTTTCGCTTTCTGTCTGACCTCGAATCGCTTTGTCTGATTGTCTACTCTTTCACTTCTGCAATCGAACTTTGTTTTGTGTTCGCCTATTGTTGTACTAGTACACGCACCGAGGGAATCAGCCGACCACTGCTTTCGCGCAGTAGTAGGATCATTCCGATCCGATTGCTCGGCATGTCCGTCCACCACGGTCATTCTCCAGCATGGTATCAGAGCTATTGTCATAGCTTGATAAGCTTCCCACAAAACCTAGTTCTATAATCCGATAGAACAATTTTTTTTTTTTTTTCTGTAAATGCATTAGATTTTCACTCTTAAGTCATTGATAGTTATCACTATCACTTAGACTAACATCCACATGGATACCCAAGGGAAAGCAGAGAATTGTAAGATACTTTTAAATGCCCAAACAGGATCACCTATGGTGGTCTCCTCACAACCTTTGTCATAGCCCACCTAGAGAATCTAGGCATCCAATCCCCTCTTTGGTTTACCCAACCAGCTGTTCCATCCAAACCACCCTCTAAAGACATGATCACGCAACTGAAGGCTAGCCAAAAGTTGCCAATCTTCACTGTTTTTTCTACCCCATCTCACATCCGTGTACATACCAGCCTTAGTCGCACCAGCCCTAGGCACTGCTCCTCCTTCCTCAATATCACATCTATGACCCCTAGCCCCATCTGTCCAACTGTCATTTCACTGATTCCGTTGACAGTTGCGACATTCACCTCTTCCCCCATCACAACTTTGGCCATTGCCACGTCCCCCTCAATCACCATTACCCTTCTGCTCACCTCCTCCCCTATTCGCCCAACCATTACTCCCACCATAACTGCCATCATCACCATCTCTACCACCACCATTCTTGTACTCACCACTATTTCCATGACCACACCACTCCCTCCACCTATCATAACCATGCCACTTGGGATACTCAGGTGTTGGATTGCTAGACATCCTTAACAGGCCTACAACAACAACTCCACCAGTTGCTCACTAAAAGATCTACTGAGAAATCTCGCGGCCAACTAGTGGCAGGGCAAATGCTGCAAGCCTTAACTGATCAGATCTCGCAGTTGCAGAGAGAGAGAGAGAGAGAGAGAGAGAGAGAGAGAGAGAGAGAGAGAGAGAGAGAGAGAGAGAGAGAGAGAGAGAGAGAGAGAGAGAGAGAGAGAGAGAGAGAACAGACAACCAAGCCCATGTTTAATTCCTACAGGACCAGCTCAACAAGGCCAATTTGGCTGCTCATGGCACCAGAATTATCTCGTGCAAAAACTCAAGGCCAAGCTTGATGCAGAGAAGATAGCCCAACAAACCTACCAATTAGATCGCCAACACAAGGTAAAGTAAGCAGAGCAACAGACCTATCGAATTCAACATGCAGACCGTGATGAATCACATAACATTATCAACGAAAGATTGCATCAAATTTTTCGATTGGAGGAAGATCGATTCTGTGCACTACAAGAAACAATATTGGTGCTAAAAAAGAGAAAGGAACAATATGACACATGTCTGAAGAAGATTTCTCTGAAAGTTGTTGACTTGGCACTATTGTATGACAATAGACATTTGAAATTTCCAGAAAAATTACATACAAGATGGATGGGGCCATACAAAGTCATTGAATTGTTTTCAAACAATTCGATCCAATTGGCAGATCTTGAAGGAAATCTACTTGATACAAGAGTAAATGGCTCTTGTATTAAGAAGTATAATCAACCATAGTTACGTAAGCAAACCGAAATCTATGCTTTTCCAAGAGAGTATTTATTTATTTATTTTATTATTTATTATTTTATTTCTATTTAGTTTTATCTTCTCTTTTATTTAGTTTTATCTTCTCGGTCAACGAGGACATTTTCTTATTTGAGGGAAAGGAGAGGCTTTATATGAGTAGGATTTTTTTTAAAGGATTTTTTATTTTATTGATTAAGGTCAAATCCATGTTCTTAAGATGAAGTATCAAAATTCACGAATCGAAAAATATTATGCTAAGTATTGAAATTTTATGGATCGAAATATTTTTAGATCCGATCCAATCCCACCGATCCAATCCGATCCTAAGTTGGACATGTCTGAATAAAATTGATTCCTTAAATTTTTTTACCCATATATTATTTTAAAGATTTTTCGATCCTTCATATTTTTTGTGACCCTTCCAATTGATGGTTGTTGAACACCTATCGCTAACGTTCCTGTTATAATAACCGTCGGGAACATTAGCTGTCCTCATTGATGTCACCCAAATTAAGAGCAATTAACACCTCTTTTACTTGTCACTTTTCATCACCGTCCTTGCTACTATTGCCATAGCGCATTTGTGAGCAATCTTCTAATTTTCTCCTTCAAAGTGTTTTTCTTTGAATTTACAATAGAATTGTGGATTCTTCATCTTTTCTTTACAAGAAAATGGCGGCTAACCATGTGTGAAAAACCAGAGCGGAGATTCCAAACACATAATGGAATATGGGTGCAGAGCTGTACTACAATTTAGTATAGATATCTGCAACGAAATGGCAAATGGAATCCGAATCAGAGAGAGCGTATGCTATTTTTCATTTTTCAGTATGTAATCGTACTATTGAGCTTACAAGAGATGAATATGCAAAATGCTTCAGATTGCCTACCTAGGGCTCAGTGAAGAAAGCAAAGAAGATAATGAACTCTACTCTTCTTGACGAATAATTCGATTTGTCAGAAGGAGAAGACTCTATTTACCAAGAAACGAAAGGCTACAAGGTTAGCTTTTGAAGAATGCCGCATCCATAGGATTTGTAAAGTGGATGTGTGACATGGTGTTTGGCGCAGACAAGAATGCTACTATTTCTGCTTCCAACTTTGGATAGCTGTTGCAACCTTATGAAGAAGAACTGGTGGATTTGGCCAAAGTCTCTTATCAAATTTTTTTAAAAGCGTTAAAGAAATCTCAGCACATCATACTATGGGGAGCGCAACTTAGTCATTTGGCTCCTCATTTGGAACTATTGAATGAAGGTCAGATTGGGAATCATTACAAGAATAATTACATGCACCGTAAGCCATATGATAGAATATCTTGAGGAGACAAGTGAGACCCGACAAGCTGCGGAGACAAGTGGAACCATGACAGATGAAAGAACATAATTTTGATATCGATACGATGCAGATGCGTGATTCGCAATCGTTGATGGATCATATGATGTAGGAAAAACATGCAATCGACATGGCTAGAGATGTGCATACTATGGAAAGTCCTAACAAAATACACGTCCTGCTGGATAAAGATGAGCCTACAACTCAAAACCCTAATTTGGGAAAGAAAGTTGTGGAGGAAGATATTGAAGATTTGGCTTATGAGGAAGCTTATCCACGTTTTGAAAAAGTTCAAAAGGGCAAAAAATAAGTCATCTGCTGAGAAAAGCGTTAAAATTTGATCTGACTGACTTAGCCTCTACTGCAATTTTTCCAATGTTGCAATCTTTTCTGAACAATACTGAAAGTTTGATAGAACATGTTAAAAGTAGCGAATAGGAAAGGAATGTAGTTAGCAGACTACGGGGTTGAGTGGAAGAACAAAAAAAATCAATTGTCAAGTTATCTGTTGATGCTGCTAAGGTGCCAGAATTACTGCTGTGCTATAAAAAATGAAGGATGACCAAATAGAAGATTTGAAAAAGACAAATGAACTACAGCTGTAGCTATTAATGCAGAAGGACTTGTAGCTGGTTCAACTTCAGCGGGATATCGAAGACCTGTGCGCAGATGTGGCAAATAAGAAGAATCAGATTCTAAGAGAGCAGAGCGATAACTTTCCTATGAAGAATCAAAAGTTGAAACTGAGTTAGATGATGCTAAGCTGAAACTAATGTAGCTCAATCTTACCAGTCTGAGCGTCTACAATACAAGACAGAGTTACTGCAAATTCAGCTGGATCACCAAAGTTTGAAAGCTTTGTAGATACTCTGACTACATAGAAAAGATCCGTGATAGTCAATCGAGCCAAGATTGAAAAATATAGGTTTGATACTATTGAATTGATCAAGACAAAGATGCTGAAACTTTACAAGCATAAAATGAAGCTCTCTCAGCTGTTATCTTCACGGATGTAGAAGGGGAAAGATTCCTTGAGTTCGGACGAGGAACCTGAAACAAGTGAAAAAGGAAAGAGCTATCAGAAGGATGTTGTGGAGTGCATCAATCCTGTGGATCATTAGAAAATTCAAGATTTGGAAGACCAATTGAAGCAGCTGACGGGAGCCAAGCCACTGATGCGAGATTAGGAAGTGCAGACAACGTCATTGTTATCAGAATTCGATACTTATAATGTTGACGATCATTTTGTTGATCTTTCTATTCATAAGAGTGAGCATTCAAAAGCAGCAACATCCAAGCATAGAGCCAATCTTGGATTAATTCCAAGATCCATGTTCAAGTCAACATAG